>RXPK01000276.1:1821793-1895054 GCA_004143645.1 Protaetia brevitarsis
TGTGTCATTATAACCCTGCAACAATGCATGCTTGGTAACTTTTTAAACAAATCATCACGGTATACACAAACAAAAACAGCGTCCCAAACATGATCCTTGAAGCACACCAGAACAGAATTCCCACGTATGACTAGTGCTATCAACAATAACGCTTTTGTCTCTACCCACAAGATAGTTTGAAGAATATAAAGATGTAGCATCCATTCAAATAACGGAGTTTCGCACCATAAGTTATGACTATCGTATCGAAGGCTTTTGAAAATCCAAGAACCACCGCAGAATTACATTTTGATCCAGACCTAAAGATGTTGCTGTCAATTGGCACTAATTATAAAACGGAACTAATGTAGTGTTTTTGTAAAGATATGTTTACTTTATTTATTAATAATTTAAATAAAGTACGTTATCCGTCGATGGAATGATATTAATTAAAAAATACCTTGATTGAGACAAGCCAAAATGTCAAACGGCTGTATTTTTTTCTTATGCTTACAATAATAAAGCGTTTTGGTACCCTTATTTTAAAAGCAAAAATTTTGTGCTTAATTATTTCTATAGACTTAATATTCTATTGCAAAGGAAAATTTAGATTTTAAACGTTAATTAGACAGTAAAAATAAATTTGGAATTTAATTTTCATTTTTGGTTAAATTTTCATGAGTGCCGATTTATATTACAAGGTGTACTCCTGACAATATTTTTAATAATAACGAACTTAGGGGTTTTACCACACATTAAAAAACAATTGTTCAGGACAACAAAATAATTTCACAAAATTTTATCATGAAAATTTACTAATCCAACAAAATATTTCGTTATTTCAAATAAATATGGTTCACTGAACAAATAATTTAAAATGAAAACCAAATATTTGTTTGTTGTCCATGATTTAATTTCAATTTTAATTTACAGTAAAACGAAATTTATTATCAAATAAATTTGTTTTTTCAGCGCAGAAGTAGATATCAACTCTGCCAGTTAAATGAAAAGTACATTTCGGACACTTTTTGTATATAATTGTTTTTAAGTAGAACATTAAAGCGATGTATACATAACTGGATGTAAAATTTATTTTCCTTCCATTTTATATTTTATACAGGCTATCTTTGTGTCTATTTCCAACTGTTCTAAAGATATTCCTGATTCTTCAGTTTTTCACGATAGGAACGTATTGCGAAGATACAAGCACGGCCTTGGAAAACCAAGTATGTATGTTGTTTATTGGCACAAATTTTGACATTTCATGTTCTAAATAAGTAGGTATATAATATTTTGTAAAAGATTCGATGCAAAAACTGATTATATGTGTTATATGATTTTTGCATTGATAGGTGTAAGTGAAAAAAAAATTATGTGATTCAGTTTCCCGAAAGGCAACAACTAGAAGCAATTAGTTTAACCACATCTCTTGAGCACTTTGATAATGGAGAGATTTACAGAAAGATAGAAGGAATTTTATTGGCAATTACAGAAAATCCAGATACTGGTCAAATAAGTGTAGGACAAGAAGGCTGATTAAGTGAATGGTTAGTCCAAAGAAGCCTATACAAAGAGTAGTTTCATGCATACCACAACCAGTTGCACAAAGCTTTGTGAAAATGATTTTCAGAAAAGGGTGGGGTTTTGTACCTCGGCATAAGAGAACCATCTTATTTTATGAACGTGCTTCTTTCGGACGAAGCAACTTTTCACAACACTAGACATAATTATCATTATTATTTCATCGAAAATCCGACAATAGTGTGACAATTAGATCGTTAAAAACAACCTGGTCAAGAAACGTTTTGGGTAAGAATTGTTGGAGAACACGTGGTGACCCCACATTTTTTTTAATGGTCACATTAAGGGCCTAATTTATTCGGAATTTTTAATAAATGAGTTACTTATCTATAAGCTTCCAGGTACAAAGTAGGTGCTTATAAGATGGAACTCTAGCTTAGTTTTTGCAACAAGTTAGAGCTTTGTTAAATAATCAGTATGAAAATCGCTGGATTGGAAATGGAAGACCATCAATTGACTAATGTCCTGGGAGGTTGTCCAACCTGACATAGATTTCTTTTTATAGAACTTTGCAAAAGAATTAGTTCATAGGCAGCTTCCAACCATTCAACAAAACATGTGACATAGAATTGTGGACGGGATTTTACCATACTTAGAAATGTGGAAAAGGCATTCCAAGTGAGAGAATTGGCAAATGCCTTGAAGAAGATGGAAGAATGTTGAACGTGTGTTTAAAAATACGTTCGGCCGAATTCCAACGCCAACGCAACGGCAAAATGGGGGCGGGGCGTTGTGCCGTTGCAAAGGATTTGAGAGGAATTTGGGTCTTGCGGTCCACACCGAATTCAAATGCGGGTTCGACAGCGTTGGACGCGGTTCGGTGCTAAACAGGTCGAGCAGCGAAGATAACTTAATAATTGCGACTGCGAGAATAATCGTTAATTCGTTATTAAGAAAAAATGTAGAGCAAGGTATTGTTTAAATAACACTTTTAAAGATAGAAAGTCACCTAATTGCAGAATTGAAGTGAATACAGTGGACATTTTCCAAATTTCTGCAGAATGGCACCAGAACTATTTGATGTTCTGCTAATTTAGTAAAACCAAAGAATTTTGAAACATAATACAAATTATAAAGCATAGCAACTCAGAAAAGATTTGCCAGGACACACGCATATTTTGAACACAGAAAACTCAAACGCACGTTTCTCACTTATATTCAAAAATATCAAAACGGCCTATATTTTACATTGTTCTCAAAGTTTGTGCTGTCATAATTGAAAATATTTGATGAATCCATCCAGGTGAATAGTATATTATATAACTGGATTAAATATAACAAATAAATGAAGAGAAAAAAAAAATGCTTACAACAACCAAAGCTACTGTTTTTTTTTTTATTAAATTAACTAGTTTTCAATTAAGTTGATAATAAATTTGAAACGATATATCCATCTGAACCCTTTTCATATTATTCGAGTTGGCAAGAATCAGGAGAGTCTCTACTCTCCTTTTTATTCCACCTCATCACGGCCGAATTCAATGGCCATCTTTTTCTAAACATATATTTTTTTCTTGATTAATTACAGCTTTTATTGTGAGAGCCCTGCACAATACGGATTCTCCCGATATCGCTCTTTTAATTATAAACATAATTCTTAAGTTTTGCTAAAATATTACGCTACTAGTGTATCTGTTTTTCGTTCGCGCCGTACGCAAACTGAATTAAACACAAATCCCGTCCAGACCGAATCGAACATCCTTTGACGTACGACACGAGAGCGAAGGCTTTCCAACCGAAGGTAGCGTTCATGCCGTTGGTTCCGTTCGGTCGCTCCGTCCAGACCAAAGCAAATCCTCTCCCAAATCTGGAGCACATGTGCCTGGCTAGGTTCTGGCCGTCGGTCTGGACGCGGCTTTAAGGCGCGTCCAGACGACGGCCGAATTCCAATGCCAATCGCCAACGCAATGGGGGCGGGCGTGTGCCGTTGCAAAGGATTTGAAGGATTTGTGGTCTTGCCGTCCACACCGAGATTAAAATGCGGGTTCGACAGCGTTGGACGCGGTTTCGGTGCTAAACAGGGTCGAGCAGCGAGATAACTTAATAATTGCGACTGCGAAATAATCGTTAATTCGTTATTAAGAAAAAAATGTAGAGCAAGTATTGTTATAATAACACCTTTTAAAGATAAAGTCACCTAATTGCAGAATTTAAAGTTATACAGTGGACATTTCCAAATTTCTGCAGAATGGCACCAGAAACTATTTGATGTTCTGCTTAATTAGTAAAACCAAAGATTTTGGAAACATAATACAAATTATAAAGCATAGGCAACTCAAGAAAGATTTGCAGGAAACACTGCATATTTTGAGCACAGAAAACTCAAACGCACGTTTTCACTTATATTCAAAATACTCAAACGGCTATATTTACATTGTTCTCGAAGTTTTGTGCTGTCATAATTGAAATATTTGATGAATCCAATCCAGTGAATAGGTATATTATATAACTGATTAAAATATAACAAATTAATGAAGAGAAAAAATGCTACAAGCAACCAAAGGCTACCTGTTTTTTTTTAATTATTAAAATACTAGTTTCAATTAAGTTGATAATAAAATTTGAACGATATAATCATCTGAACCCTTTTCATAATTATTCGAGTTGGCAAGAGATCAGGAGTCTCTACTTCCTTTTATTCCACCTTCATCACGGCCGAATTCAATGGCCATCTTTTTTCTAAACATATATTTTTTCTCGATTAATTTACAGCTTTTATTGTGAGACCCTGCACAATATGGGATTCTCCTGATGTCGCTCTTTTAATTATAACATAATTCTTAAGTTTGTTTTAAAAATATTACGCTACTAGTGTATTGATTTTTCGTTCGCGCCGTCGGCAAACTGAATAAACACAAATCCCGTCCAGACCCGAATCGAAATCCTTTTGACCGTACCGACACGAGAGCGAAGGCTTTCCAACGCCAAGGGTAGCGTTCGATGCCGTTTGTTCCGTTCGGTCGCTCCGTCCAGACCAAAAGCAAATCCTCTCCAATCTGAGCACATGTGCCTTGGCTAGGATTAGGCCGTCCGGTACTGGAACGCGGTCTTTAATATGTATAAAACAGAACTTGACGTTTTATTGCCTGAAGATGGCATGTAGCCGAAACATGTTGCAATAAATATCTTAAATAAAAAGGAATTTGGAATACGAATTAAACCTGTTATTTCAATATCAATATTTTTGTTTGTTTTGTACCAATGGTCCTGTTATGCTCTGCATGCCACTTTCTAAGCATTTCAATAATATTTCTGCCAGTACTAATCCTGGTGAAATGAGTAGGGAAGCCGCCGTTTTTCAATACGTTTCTAACATGAAACACTGAAAACTCGAGAATATTTCCAAAACTGTTGGAGAGAGACACGATGATACCTGTATAAAATCGAAATAAAATTTAATCTTCCATCCAATCATGTAAAAACTCATGTTGTTCTATTTAAAAAAAAAGGAAATCAAATCTACATAATATACATCTTTCCACCAATGGCAATGTATTGTTTATCTATAATAAATAGATTAATTAAGAAAATATTGAATGACTCACAATATTATAAACATAAAGTAATTAATAACATAATAAGGACACAATCAGTGTTAAGTTATTCGATAAACTAAACAAGCGAATTATTTATACTCGGCAAACTTAATTAATTAAAAAGAGGATAGAAAGATTATTTCAGGAGAACCCGCTAATACACAGCACGCGCATTAAATTTATTTATGAAAGATTGGTATAGTGTTAAACACGGCAGTAGAGCCGACAAAAATGTACATTAAATTTTAATTAACAGTAAAAGGGACTTTAATTTAGCTTGTCTCGAAAGGCTAATTAATTAAAAAGGTTTTTTTTTACTTAGGCCTTTTCAATTAACGGGACTAGAAATTCAAGAGCTACATATTCCGGTAACTGACAATCAATAAAGCCGGTATAAGAATGCTGGTACAGTTTGTTAATTAACTAGAAGGTAATGAGAAACATTCATCAATATTAAACGAGAGAAAAGTAATACAGATGCTGCAAACTAACGCAAATCTACTAAAGACTAAAAAATCGAGATGATAATTTAAATGACTTCGCTTATGTGTTTTGTCATGCACTGCACAAACCTTTATCAATCATAAATGTTAGGCAAACGCCCCTGATGGTGCCTTCTCCGTTTAATGGAGCGCATCTCAAGTGATGCAGCGGTACCGCGGACAGTTAAAAATAATAGCAGTAAAAAGCTAAGAATACACGCGCCCTGAAAAATAGTGAACTGTGTGACAGATTTGATGTAACTCACTCGAGCTGGAAGCAGCGGTCTCCACATTACATGTGTTACTTTTATATACACACAACATACTCATCGGGTTTATTTATATGTGTTTACTGGATGACCAGTTAACTCTATTCAGCGCGTGGTATACCTAAATTATAAATAAAAATTGTAGTACTTTCACGTTGTTTTTTAAATGGCCTACATTGATTTAGTTTAGAGTTTTGCTTTCACTTGAAAAAACAAAATTAAAACTGATGTTACAAACTTTTGGCATTATATTTAATCTAAAAAACCTTCATTACCATTCCGCATATAATGAGTTACTAAGGTGCAGTGGCATTTTTGTGACGGAAATATGTATGTTACCTGTAATTCTTATCTCTACAGAAACATTTGCAATAAAATCAGAGAAAAAAAACGCATAAATTTGTGGATTTTTCTAAATCTATTTTCCTGCTTCCTTTAAAATATAAATCACTCCACACGTTTGAAAATTTTCGACAACAGCTTTACAAGATGGCAGGTAGACTTGAAGGTATTGAAAACGAACCACAAAGGATAAAGATTTTGCGAGCTCGTCCTTATTGTTATATTCTGTGCCGATACCAATGAATGATGCCGAAGAAATCTTAAATCTTGTGGAAGAAGTTCCTTCTAGTACACTGAGAGAACAAAATGCATTAAATTAACAAAAACCATTTTGTTGAAAAAATATTGTTATATCAACAACTTTTTTTAATCAAATCGAGCAAAATTAAAAGGTTACAACAACTGCAAAAAAACATGATTGAAATATTTTTGTATAGCCCAAAACATACCATTTGTTAACACGTAAGAGCAAACCAAATATTTTCGTTTCATGAATTAAAAATATTTGTTATATTGACCAAGTCATATAATTGTTGAAGATAAAACTTTACACTAGCATATATTGACAAACATAAATATTTACTTAAAAACCAAATTCCTTATTATGTAAAGGCATAGCATGATTTGGAAACTGAACAAAAAATAACTGTTTGTTTAACCCAAGCACTTGTTGCCCGAACAATTTCAAAGATTCAGATCAAATTACCTTGATTGTTAAGACAATGCTAAAAATATTGTCTAATCTACACATTATATATAACAATCACATTTTGTTTATTGACAAAATTTTTGTTTGACTATATTTAACCAAATGTTTTTGTTGGATAGACAATTTTTTTGTTAACTTAACACATTTTGTTCTCTCAGTGTAGTACTCGAAAAGTTTCTCGTCAAATAAATGTATCAAATTGAATTGCCTGGTGACGAACACCGCGCGAGAATTAATTGTATTATTTCTATGTATAAAAAGCGGAGGCTTCACAATCAGAAAAACCAAAAATGCTTTAAACTAAAAGAAGTGAACAATAAGTAATTATTTGGTAAAACAACTTACTACACCAAAAATTTATTGACAGTATATTGGCAATAATAGCATGAAATATAGTAGACTCATCTATAGTCAGAATGATGTAGTCTTCACAGATTTCCACAGACTTCTGTAAAGCTTATGGTAAGCTTAACCAGAATTAATCATATTTAGGTGGATTGGTTCGTATATACGTAACTAGAAGTCGGGCGTTCTCCTAGAACGTGCCCTTTGAAGAAAGTGGTTTTGTAGGTCGGTCCATTCACCCAAGATTATTTCACTTATAGAATGTGCAATAAATAAAATACGTTTTAAGTAGCTTTCTTTTGTTTTTTCTTGTCGAATAGGAATGCACAACATGTTTCAGATAGCTTTCTTTTATTTTTTCCCTGTTGAATAGGAATTGTAACAAATGTTGAATACTAGAGTTGAACAGTAACCATTTTTTTGTTTTTCTAACATTTTTTTCTATTATTTTTGTTTTTATTTATATTTTCAGCAATACTTAATTTTGCAAACTTCTGCTAAACCCCTCACCACAAACGGCACTAAACTGGACGTACGTTTCGATAGCAAAGCTATCATCATCAGCAGAAACACTGAACTAAATAACTACACTAAAACTACCCTAAAATATACCATACCCTCATAACATGTATGGAAGATATATAAAAACAAACATATTTTAATGAATTCAGATTTAGGACCATTAAATTCTTGTCTTAGTGACTAGTTAAGCATGGGCCAGTCAGCATGACGTGATCATTGTACCAGACCTTTTTTAGTATAATTAGGGTAGTTTTGATTGTAGTTATTTAGTTCAGTGATTCTGCTGGTGATGATGCTTTGCTATCTGAAACGTACGTGCCAGTTTAGTGCAGTTTGTGGTGAGGGGTTTAGGAGAAGTTTACAGCATTACCAGTACCACAATTTGGAGTACTTTTGTTATACTTAATTTTGCCATTTTTTTAACAACAATAAATAAAAATACTTTTTTGAAACGGTTACATTTTATAATATTTATCATCAAAAACCTCTGATATTGTAGCTCTTTTTAATACTCTTTCGCCATATTGGAACCTCCATTTTGTTTTTCCAAATGCCTGATTCAAATTCAGCGAGCTTTTTTGTATTTCTAACATTTTTTACTATTATTTTTGTTTTTATTTATATTTTCAGCAATACTTAATTTTGCCATTTTTTTTTAACAACAATAAATAAAAATACTTTTTTGAAATGGTTACATTTTATAATATTTATAATCAAAAACCTCTTATATTGAAGCTCTTTTTAATACTCTTCCGCCATATTGGATCCTCCACTTTGTTTCTCCAAATGCCAGATTCAAATTCAGCGACCTTAAAATCCTTTATATGCAAGCTAATGGTAAGGTTAACCAGAATTAATCTTATTTAGGTGGACTGGTTCTTATAGGTATACGTAAAAGATATTAAACAGTCAAAATTAATCGACATGTATATAATCTCCTTAAACTGATTTTCAGGTGTTCCGCAAGGTCCTCGCCATGGCCCTGTTCTTTTCACATCATTCACTATTGATTTAATGAATTTTAAATGAAACCAAGTCTGTTGAACAATGTTCCTATTTGCAGAATAGTTTCGTAGTTTTAAGTAGTGAGAGAAACAAGCTTCAACTGAATATTGTTAAATGTAAAAATGATGACCAGTTTTATCAAATAAAAATCTAAAATGAATAGCTACCACCTCCACAATACATTTTTAATTTCGACAGAACTTTTTAACCTCATATCATTAACTTAATTATAGGTCTCCACTTTTTTAATTTTTCTTAAACTTGCGTGCCTTTTTTCCAAATTGTTAATCTTATCACTATTATTACTGTTGTCATTTCTTTTAGAGGATGAACTATTGTCACTCGACATAATTGGGAAGATGGTAGAGAGCCGATGATCCTAGCAAAAAGTGTCCTTCTACACATAAGGGATTCTAATAATGAAGAACGAAGAATGTAATCGACACTACCTTGCGGAAATGAATTAAAGGATATTCGTATTTTGAAAGAGAGATTTTTTAATGAGGGCAAGTTCCACACGCTTGTGATTCGAAAGTACATAATAGATTTTGGCCACCAACAAAAAAATGTCGTTATTGCTATTAGTATCAAAATTTCCCATGATGCTATATTTGATTATCTAATTTCTCCTCATTATTATTATAATTATTACTAATTGTAAGTAAATAGCACTGCCACTCTGTTTATATTAACTTGGAATTTTGTGTTGGTTAGAGAAATGCTTTGGGATTCTATCCTGTTAATTTCCTAAATTAAGATAAAAATGAAAAGTCGTGTCATATGAGTTAATATAAATCATCAAAAGTATCTAAATATATTATTATGCTGTTTGTAAATCCCCTTCATTATGTTGTTCAAATCAAAAATCGGGAAATACTCATGCAAAATGACTGAGTTCACGTAAGCTTATTTACTTATTCGTATAGTAAAAAAAGCGTGACATATATAGGCGTGGGTGCACTTTTTTTATGGTGATATATGTAGGTATAGTCGTCTGAGGAATGTAGGTCAATGGAATAATGAATATTGATGGTCCCTTCTGTAAATATTCTAATGTATACACACACAATACACATCTGTTTGCGTCACGTACAAGCTTCTACATATCATTCATAAAAGTACAATAAATAATTTGTTTGGAGATAAGCATGTTGAATAACTGCTCAAATTCAGATGATAAAGTGTCTACACTATACACTAAATTAGGTTATCTATTTTATGGAATGGAATATTTCTTGCTATATTGTGAAAATAAATTGGTGACAATATAATTTTCTTTTATCAAGGGCTAGAGTCTAAAATCGTTTAAATGATTGTCAGATAGAGTCATTGAGTCACACTTTCATTCTGAATCATCCCCTATATTATACCGACAAAAAATCGATAGGTAAATATAAAACACAATACAAGTCAAAAACAGCATTAAATGTACAAGAATATTACTAAGCTTACGAGATATTCCCAAACAACTGACGTATTGACACGAATCAACTACTTACGGAAAGCATTTAAAATTAAGTAACCACCTTATTAATTAATGATCCTCCTACGCGGTGCTGCCACGCAATTCTCTAAGGAAAAAAAGTCGACTTTTATACGACGTTTGGGTGTATCGATTACGCTATCCTTATTACTAATAGTTATCGAGAAAGTAACAAGGCTAAGGAGACCCCATTTGGCAGATAATCGCGTATCCGATTGGCTCGCATTACTATAAATAGAGAGAAAGAAAATAACAGAAAAAAACGCGCATTCAATGCATTTAGTTCCGCGCCCACGACGACCGGGATTTCTAGTTTCATAATGAAAAACGTAATGCCCGTTTATAAAAATAGAGAGCGCCTATACCGGCGCGTACGTGCCCACGCTAAACATTATCATATCGGCACGCGATCGTGATGTTTTATATCTCTGGAGTGCCTTGGGTTCATACCTTAGGGTCTCTTTTATTTGCCCAGACTTCGACGTGCATATACAAAACGAATAAATTCGCTTTAAAATTTTTAAGCATTTATAGTATATGTATGTGTGATTAATTACCTTGAGCTTATCTGCACTGGAACTCACATATAGCTGCTTGGCTTGTCCGGATGATATTGAGCGTAACAAATCTAATTATCTAATTAGACAGACATATAAGTGTATTTAGTGGCTTATTATTGTATAATATGTAGACAAGCAATTGAATCTTGAATTTATAATACAATTCTGTGCAACCATTAATCTGTTTTCTGAGTGCTATCGTGTCGCGGAGATAATTTTGTAGTTAATGAGGGCTTACTTATTGTTAGTGCAACACCACAATAGTACATACAATCGTTGTATACATGTACAATTCCTACTATAAAAAAGTTAACGAGCTGGACGAAAGCATTTAGAATGGGGTTTGTATAGTTTGTTATTGTTTTATGTTATAAAAACATACTTGTATACGCTTGAAGCGTATTCTTTAGTAAAGGATATAGAACATCTTATGTTCTTGTGCGCTCATTAGATTGTCATCTCGCATATATATGCTACCAATATAAAACACTCGAAAGAGAGAAGCTTATTTTTTGTTATGATGCATTATTAAAATTTTATTAGAAATTTTATGAAGATAATATTTTTATCAATTTTAAAATATATATTAACATCCACCAATATTAATGATTCTTGAATTACTATATGAGCACATATTCACCCAATAACTCAGCACTACAGGCCTTGAAGACCTTTGGCTTAGGGTACCGGAACACACCGAGCCACTGAGAAGTGCTGTCTAATGGTCACCCAACCAACACAACCGGTACCGCATATTACTGCTGGACTTTCAAGATTGGCAATGATGCATTCTTCCTTCCCAGCCGTACCGCCGGCACACTCACGCATCAATAGAACTTCTAAATACATTTAAACATATTCGATATTTTGTATAACATATAAATCCTGAAAAAAAATGATTGACTTCAGGATGTTTGGCTGCAACTAAAGCAATGCTGTCAGCTGTTCCTCCACGTTATACAGAATTTTCAGTTTCATTCAACGGTAAGCATGTCCCTTATGCATTACAGATTATAAGTTAATTATATTGGGAAATATATCTTTCAGTGAAATAAACGTGTTTATGATACAGTACTAGGTAGGTACACTTATTTTATAGTTAGAATAGTTAGATAGAGACTGTCTGTATCGACTTGTATATACAATAATCATTTCTCTATCCTTGTCATAAAAAAAGCATTTTTAATAAGTATTTATAGCTATATTATGCATAGTACTGAGTTATTATTATTATGTATAATGCAATGGTATGTAATGAGCTTCTTATAACTGAAAATAACTGAAAAATCTAGTGATAAGCGCTTTCTGCCTGCTTCCACTTGTTACACCAAAAAAAAACTTTTGATTTCGTAACTTTTCGATTTTAAATGTTTAGCAGTGAGCAAATTTTAATATAATATAAAGAAAATGTTCATTTTGTGAGTTTGCGATGCTTAAATTGCGTACCCTTAAGTTATTCATGTTTTTTCTCAAAAAAAAAAAAAAAGAAACAGAAAATAGCAAATAGCAAAAAAAAGGCTATCGTGTATTACTTTATAATAGATTGCATTTCTTAGGTGCTCTAACTACTTCAGAGTCAAGTCGAAAAATCAGTCCAAATAGAAAATGTTTTTTTGGACATTAAAAAAAACGATCAAAAATGAAAGTTTCTATACATTAAGACCACACATAAAAAAATTACTTTTATTGCTAAATTGTAACATTCTTTACTTCATTCTTGTATCTTCCAATGATTAAACACAACCACATACTGCCCACTGTATATAATTCAATATCTATTATCTTAATAATCCAGAACAACTTCGATGTCAAACTTATTTAACAATATGATTCGACATGAAAATATTTGATAAAGGTCGTGATTTCTAACGTAACCTTTTTCTGGGAGGAACTGTACGTAAGTATATTTACATCAAGCGCCGGTTCACACGAGCAATTATATTATCGAATGGAAACAATTCCTGGAATTTGTCATGGTAAATATAGCATGTTACAGATTCATTAAAATGGAATAATGAGCTTTGTTCTTATAGTAAAATACAAATATGTATTTTCGAAATCAGGACTTTATTAAGCAACGATTTTATCATTAAAAATTCATCTTTTACCCATTACAGAACGCGTTTCCAAATGTTTCAACAAAATCTTGTATGAAAAAGCTAGAGATAGCATCATAACAGTATAAGTACTTTAATATCGCTTAAACTTAATACACTAACTCTAAATATCGAAAAGCATGGCAAGTTCTGAAGCATATCAAGGATATTATATTTGTCATTTTTGTTTGATTGCTAGATTCAATGGTAAACTCTTCCAGGTATTATCCTTGTATGTATGAATGCAAGGTGATATTACAAGAAATCTATTGCGTCTAATATTCTTGCTGCTTTACAGCCGTCCTTCCAATCCTATTCCTTTCAGAAAGTGTAGGATATGAGAAGACCCCAGGTTAGGTAAGTCTCCCTCTTAAATTTCACATGCTCCCAGGTGCAACGCCTTTGAGTTGCACAGTGTTACGCAATTGAGAGAGAGATGGATGGTTTTCATCCTGTTCCCCACAAAAAATCACATTCAGATCTTTTCCAATCCCAATCTTACTTAGCGTCCTTTCAGTTTACCATGACCTGAAAAGTATTCCTGTTGATATGCGAACATTGTTCTTACTCAGGTTTATGCATTCTGTAAATCTCTTCTGGTTATTTCTCAGAAGAGTTTCACCTTGCCTCGTTCCCCGGAGATTTCCCCAATAAGTCTCTGCTTCATTTCGTTTTCAATTTCTTCGTATTGTACTGCTGCTTATCCCGCAAAAGGATTCAGGCCCTCCAATTGTATTCCATGGTATTTCAAATGTTTCAACAAAAATATAGTGTAATCTCTTATGAAAAAGCTTGAGATAGCGTCATGACAGTATAAGATGTTCATCAAGTTGGTTTAGTACTTTAAAATCGCACTTCCATTAACTCTAGACATCGAAAAACATGGCAGGCTTCTGAGGCATATCAATCTAGTTTGATTGCCACACTCACAGTAAACTTTTCCAGGTAATACCCCTAGATCTAATACCAAAATTTGTAAAAAACTAAGTATATCCTTTAATGTGATCAATATAATGCATGTTGCGTAGTAGTACAATTTTAAATTTAGAAATTCTAATTTATAAACAACTTGCTATATATATATAATATATTCTCTTTCAGGACTCTGGGCGAAATATTAGCAACACTCGCAGCCTCTTCAAACAATTATCCGAAAGAGTTATAGACTAATTTCGCGTGCATTGACGCGATCCAAAAATAGTGGCAACCGCTCAAAGAAATCTATGCACCTAAGCGGTTGGACTTCGTTTATATTACATATTTCCACCAGTTTCATCCTCTTGCAGGGCACGACGACACGCGACGTAGCTTCCGTCGCACTACGACAACACACTTCGGGAGATATAACGAAATATTTCCAGGAAATAACTCGAGATATATGTATATAGTTAAATGTCGATGCGGTTGACCCAAACTACCGCGGAAGCAGGCAAAGACACTTTAAGGTCTCCTTCATAGATACTACCGCACTAAATGTCGACCGATGATTACTCTTGTCTATTTCGATGGCACGCGAATCTCGTCTACAAATAAGAAGGGCTTGTGTTTTAAAACTATTAAAGTTAGTATTTTGACACGTTTCCAGTAAACACCACGTTCTATGTTCATTAAGTTAAATATCTGAGCGGTATAGAGTAGTATTAGATTGATTTAGATGAGATGGTCATTAATTTATTGAATGAACATTTAAAGTGTGTTAAAATAGAAGTAAAATACTTATACAATAAAGAAACATCCAGGGATTTTATTACAAAGTTTTAACTGAGCCAGAAATGAATGTATTTTACTCCTATAACTTTTTATAGCGCATCATGTTGCAGACAATAAATATCCTGACGAATTATCGTGTTCGTTTTAACCATGTGTTTGGGTAAAGAGGGACACTTTGCAAAAATAAAACACTACTAAAATGCACACTTTCCGGATTTATCTGATGCCTAACTTCTATATAAACATTGATGTTGAAGCTGAAGCAAAGTGACAGCAAGACAAGAAGCGCCGTTCGTCACTAATATGCACTCATCAATTAAAAAGTAGTGAACCAAATAAAATCGATAAACAATTCGACCGCATGCTTCCGATGCGCGACTTNAAACAAGACTGCTATAAAAATACGTATGTTAATTGATGTTTATGAAAGTAATAGTAATTTTATTAGATTAAGGTGTTTGATCTTATTGCGCCAAGTCACTGGCTCCTTATTAATTATTATTTTTCCAAAGGTTTGCTTCGACCAACTGTTGGGATGGCAGAATACTCCAACTTGGCACTGGTACACATGTAAAGTTAGTAAGAACGTAACAACTATTGCATTAAAGTTATGGTTTGAAATATATGAAACAAATATATTTAACGATTTAGATTAGACCCTTCATTCTTTCTTATAGTTATTAAGTAGAAGAGTAGATCAGATGAGTTAGGATTAGTAACTTAAGCATGACGGATCAGCATGACGTGATCACTGTACCATGACTTTTTAGGTATAAATTAGGGTAGTTTTAGTGTAGTTATTCAGTTCAGTGTTTTGTTGTGATGTAGCTTGCTATGAAACGACGTCCATTTAGTGGCATTTTGGTGATGGGTCTAGAAAAGTTTGCCCTTACTTAGATGATCATTAAATTTACAATTCATTAATTGTAATTGCCTTCCGCTTTCATCTCCCTCATTGTTTACCCATCATGTCTTTCTTGCCATATAACGCACATTCTTTATGCACTCTATTATTGTTAATATCTTTCTTGTTATTAATATCTCTGTTATGCATATTAGACAGAAGTCTAAATCATTAATTTTTAAAGCTCTCCATATGACAGAATAATTTAGTTAGATTACTGGTTATATATTTTTATTATCATTGTGACCAACACTTCAATAGCAGTTAGTGAAAATCATAACTTACTAGGAATTTTAACCTGAACGCTAAACTTTATGCAATGTGCATGCAACAATTGCACAGAAAAAAAAATTGCAAGCAAGAAATTGTACCAGTGCGAATCCATTTAGTCTCGTGTCAACAGAAGAAAATATTTTGCGTGTGCGCATGCGTGCAAATGTTTCTCCCGCAATACAACATTCGCCTAAACAAGAATAAATAAAATTTATTAGGAAATCTTTAATAAATTTACGTCAAATAACGTTTAACGCATGCGTTATACGTAGTAAACCATCTAAGTTCCATAATTATCCACATTTGAGTGAATCTTACGTTTCTATCTCACACGTCGACTACCCCAGGAGAAATAGAAAGTACGGAATTCGGAAGCGAACGTTAGCGACATCCGCACGTCCGCACTGTGTGTTCGGCACTGGACTAAAGGCGAAGCGGGCGTCTAGCAATGGATGGTGGGTTCAATAATTTGGCGGCGGCACGTGATTTTACCCCTCTCGACTAAAGTTTTATTATTTATCATTCTTAAACCTAGTCGCATTCGTTCTGAGCCTCGTCATTAATAAAAATCAACTCCAAAATGGAGCAGAATGCAGGAAAGTAGAGAGGTGTTATTAGTCACAAAGCTTTCTGCGTTCTAATTAAGCTTTCTAATTTTGCTTATTTTCGGGATATTTATTACGTGAACAATAAAATTGAAACGTTTTGAGATGGTAAACTAAGCTGAAAGAAAACTAGCAACCTGCTAGATTAAACATAACAGTGTCCACGACGCGTACACGATTTATATTGTGTGAATGACCGCACATGTTGCTGCGTCAGATTTCAAAATGATATCGGGAATACTCACAGATGATCACTGAAGGTTATCACGTAGGATCTGCAGATTGACGCAAAAACTTTGGTAATTGTTATGTAACTGCTACTAAAAAGTTTGACTTAGCAGTAAGAATTACTCCAATAGTGACGTCAATCGTTACCCGCTGTAGATCTTCTATAATCCTATAACTTTTTAGTAGCTGTCAACACTTTTAGAACCATGTGATATATGTATTTATTTATGTCGATAAGGTGTGTGTACACTGCGACCTAAAGGATCTATTGTGTCCGCATTCTTGTTGCTTTACAGTTGGCCTTCCAATCCTATTCCTTTACAAATGTGGATGTCAGAGGGCCCAGTCTAGGTAAGTCTCCCTCTTCGATTTCACATGCTCCCAGGTACATTGCCTCGGGTTGCAGCAGTGCTACGTCAGTTTGAGAGGATGTGGATGGGTGTTTCATCCTGTTTCCCACAAAATCTGCATTCAGGATCTTTTCCATCCAAGCTTACTCAGGTGTCCTTCAGTCTACAATGCTGAAAGTATTCGTGTTAATATGCGAACATTGTTCTTATCATTTTGATGCATTCTGTAAACCTCTTTGTTGATAGTTCCAGAGAATTTTCTCTGCGTCATTCCCTGGAGATTTTCCCAGTAACTGGATTTTCTCTGCTCCATTTCTATTTTTAGTTTCTTCAGTATTGTACTTGCTACTTAACCCGCAAGGTTCAGGCCCCACGAAGGCATTCCAGCCCTTTTTTCGCGAGGTTATCCGTTATTTTGTTTCTTCCACTCTGTGTGACTCGGAACCACAGGAGGTTACTTTATTTCTTTTGCCTAGCTCATTGTTTTCGCCTAGGCATTCCCGACCATCTTGGAGCTGATTTCATATGAGCTCAGCGCCTTGATGGCTGCTTGACTATCAAGAATGATGATATCTCCTGTTTCGGATCGTTCCTATCCATATTGACTGAAACATCTTCCAATAGCGTGTATTTCCGCCTGAAATATCTTGGTATTTTCCCAAGCTTTTGAATATGTAGTTCTAGGCCCGTATATTCTATTCCAGTTCCTTCTGCCGTTTTGGAGCCATTCAGTTTGTACCATTTGATGGCATTTCTATTAAATCAAGATGTGTTATGATCCCACTCGCTCCTGTTACTTAGCTTTGTGGTGAATTCCTTCACAAAGCTAAATTTCTTTAACATGTCATCCCGGGGCATATCCCAGGTTTTGATCACCGTCAGGAGATTGAGCCTATTGCTAATCATTCCTTCCTTGACCATTCTTATGTGGTTCTTTTTCGCACGCCTCCACTTACAATGTGGAGGGGGGCAAGATCCAATACTCCTTCAATAGCTGCTGTTGGGCAGGTTCTCATAGCCCCCGTTATGCATACACATGCTAATCTTGCACTTTCGAGAGGTTATTCTCGCGGTGTGCAGATTAGTTCTTTTGCTCATGATAGCTCTTTGCCTTGTTTAGTTACCTCAAGCTCATGTTTGTTCCATAGAGTTTGTTGCTGGGTGAGGCCTAGATATTTAACTTCCGCTCTCCAGTCTATATTTTGCCCATCCAGTTTTATGGTTCTAAGATTGGATTTTCTTTTTCTGGTAAACGCTACTAGGTTGTCTTAGTGGGGTTGACATGAGTCTCATCGATTGACACCATCTTCTCGTAAAGTTCAATCCTTTTGAACTACGTCACAGAGGTATTCTCAATTTGGCTCTTGCGTATATGACAATATCATCAGCATACCCTTTACAGGATATGCCTAGTCCGTCATTCCGCATAAGAGTTCGTCTACTATTAGGCTTCACATAAGTGGGGATTGTAACTCCCCCCTGTGGCATCGTCTGGTGTGCTAACCGAGATGGCTTATGTCCCACCTCCGCTTCCACCGACCTGGTTGACAGTAGTTGGACATCCATCTAGAAGTCACGCCGGTCTACCCGCCTATTAATTAATGTCTTTTTGACAGACTCGTGGGAGTGTTGTCAAAGCACCTCTATGTCTAGAAGGCGCTCACTACGGTTCTTCTTATTCGTCAGGGATTTTGATTTGGTCCGTCAGATCCACTAATGCAGTCTCAGTGGATTTGCCTTTTGATGGCGTGCTGACAGGGGTTGCAATGGCACCCGCTCCAAGTCTCTGTTCTGATGTAGTTATTACAGCCTTTTCACGTTTTTCAAAAAGAATGATGTAAGGCTGATAGGTCTATGGGATTCAGGGTGCGTGATGTCCTTTTCCCTGCTTTTGGTATAAAGGTGACTTTTAGCCTTCGCCAGGCTTCTGGAATATATCCTAACTCCAGACTACTTCGGCTTATCCCGAATCATGTGAGGAAGGATTTCTTCCTGCCTTTCTGAAGTAAGACTGGAAAATCCCGTCTATTCGGCGTTATGACGGCTGAAAGTATTAATGGCATTTTAACCGTTCGCTGCTACATATGTGTCTTGCCATTGTCAGTAGCTTCTTATTTGGTCTTTTATATATCTCGGAAGCATTTTTCGAGGTTTCACTTGCTTTCAGGAAGTGGGTTTCTAGAAGGAGGAGAGCTCTTTCTTCTTCACTTTCAGTGAAGCTTCCATCTGGCTTTCTTAGTGCCATTCCTGAGTCGATCTACCTTCGCCATTACTTGTGAAGTCGCGAAGCGGTAGGTGTTGAATCGATTTCCTCGCAGAACTTTCTTGAAGCTATCTCTTTTCGCTTTCCTGATAGCTTTATTGTAGGAGTAAGTTTCTCGGTGTAACTGTTGCCAATCCCGTTACGCTTGCCTTGTTAAAGAGCTCTGCGTTATCGTATCTTAGTTTTGACGATGGCTGTTCCACCAAGTGGCGTCTTACGTTTTTTGTCTGCTGAACAGGACAGCTCGAATCGTATGCTTCGAGTATGGCCTTGTTTCACCTCTTTACGGGTCGTTTTCCCAGATCAGATGTGGACTATATACCTAAACAAAGAATCTTGAAAGTAGAAAACGAATAGTGGCCATAACATGTGTCGTATCATTGCACTGCGACTTTAAAGCCGACACTTCTTACAAATTACAACCAAACTTTTGCTACGTTCATCAAATTATATTAATTACTTCAAGTTAAAGAGCAAATTAGCAATAATTGTAGTGATAGTGTCATTCTTGCTACTCCCAAGACTTTAGTTGGAAGAATTGTCACTTTTGGTATAAATTTCGGGTAACTACGGGTTGCCACTTACTTTGAAAGATTTTACCATGACGTAAGCATCACTTCTCCTATTTTATAGCAACCCACAAGGAGGCTAACCTTTAATATTTCTTCGTTTTGGTTGAAATGAAACTCTGCGTTAGAATATGGCATCTAATCAAGAAATTCTCCACAAAGAAAGATAATTTAATAGCATTGAAATGTCTCCAATCTCTTCTGAGTGGGGTCGCATTTTAAAAGTTCTCCAACTACCACACCATCTCCAACCATGTGTTACTTTTGGTTGATTTGAGGAACTTTGAAGTTGCACGAAAACATATAAATAACAGCGGCGTGCCAATCGATACCATGTAGAACTTCCTAGGCAACTATAACTTTAAGGAAAAAAAATAGTGGCCGCTGCTGTGCCAGTATTTATGTGAAATAGTAGATACTTTAAAGGCACGTATTTTAGTAACAGCTTAGCACCAGGGGGAGATAACACTAATGTTGGCTAGAAGGGCTCTTTGGAAACATGGGTGTAAGACGTAATATGAGTGTCTGGACTACGTCACGGTGATCAGACCCATGATCATTTCATGAGCTCTCTATTACGTGGACGAAGGTGCAGCGCAAACTGTTATAACTGAACTTAGCAAGATAAGAGGATTGTGTGTTTAGAACAAAGGGCTATGAAGATACAGGAATGGAATGTCTCCTAACCTCCATCTCTCCATTTGGTGATATTGAGATAGACAAGAGTGGTGCATCTCAGATTGCAAGAACTGCAAGTGCGTGAACAATATTATTGTGTCCTAATCCTGCAGGATTAGGACACAATAATATTGTTCATCATGTGGAAGGCAACTTTTGCGAATGAGATCAGACACATAATTCGCCATAACTTTTTTAATAGAAATTTCAGGTGGACATCACGGTCGGATAAGCTGGAGCTATCCACTACAGAGACAGGTGAATTTATCTGGTTTACGGACGCATCAAAACCGGAACCGAGACTGAGCTGAAATCTACAAACGGGGTAAGAATACTATAATTCACCCTTCCACTAGAACAATATGCCGACGGTTTTCAACAGAAACCTAGACAATATTGCATTGTGCAACGAAATCAGTTCTGAAATGGGTATGTTCTTCGTTGTGAATGGTTTTTGGAATGTTATTTAATGTTAAAATGAAAAAACACAAAATGCATGTTTGCTTGCGTCTCTTTTTGTGTATTTTTCTAACGGTTCACAATCATGTTTTTTCGATTAAGCGCAATCTGTTACGAATCGAAAAAGTTTCAAACAAAAACTATATGCTTGATTGGCGTAGATCCGAATCTGCAATACAAAGCGGGGGTTCCATTTAGGATTACAAGTTGTCCCCCTCCCACACACAAGGAGGTTCGAGTTTGGCACTATTCAGTGAGCCCCTACATTATAGCAAATCTTACAAAGATCTTTTTCTGATTTAATGCAGTGTTTTAGAGATTTAGATTTTTTAGATTCCGTTGTCTAAAGATAAAAACTCACCTAGTATAAGTTGTTTTACCGTGGGTCGTGTCGCCGACTGCTGTGCAATTGCAATGGGTATCTGGCGCTACCTCACTAGCATATTACGCTGCCTACTTGAAGGAATGAGTGGTGGTTCTTTCTACGTCCTTGAATTTATTTTCCGCGGGTTTTGTATTTACGAAATATGAATAAGCGCAAATGTGTGTTAAAACGCAGAGTAGGATTATATCTGTTATTCGATGTGTGCATAAAACTCTCTCTCCTTGAAAAGAAAAATGAAGAAAGCTGAAAACAAGCTTCTGTTACAACTGTCTTTCGATCGGAAAGCATGTGTTGTACATTATTTTTTGAATACAATGAATCATGATCTTCAATCTTGAAGAAAGAATATACTTGTGTGCGTTGGTTACAATTTCTGGTAAGATCCTTGTACAGAACGACATCTCGCACATCATCATCATTACTTTACCTATATGTGAAGAGAATATTCCATAACCAGAATAAAGAATTTTACAGCTGTCCCGAATAAAGCAAAAATAAGTAAAACTTGAAATGCTTATTACGTGCTAATGGAACCTATTCATTTCGCAAAGCGACAACACAATAACCTCTACATGATATGATGCCTAGAGCTTAATACGGACTAACGTATAGAAGTATAAACTGGAGTGTAACGACTTAATTCTTTCACCTCGCGAAAAATGCATCACCCCTGAATAGATGGTTATAGGATCTGACGTTATAACAATAGTCACGAGAAGAAAGGGACGAAGATAAAAGGTGCGAATAGTCGGCTTCATACAAGAGAGGTAATTTAAAAAGTAGGTCGTGCATGTCGTTCTTCATATTTTCATTAGAACGCGTGCGCACTGGTAGTTTGTGCGGCGAATTCAAATTTAGCAGGAAAGGGACGAACATACACCAAAGAAGACAGCAATATCAATAGGATAAAGGGCACACAGAAAAGAGTTATGTACTAAGTAAGGTAAGCAAAATGTATACGCTAAATGAGATACATGTCCTTTGTGTTTGCTGCTACAAGGAAGAAATTAATTTATTTTTACTACCTAATTTTTGAAGGGTTTAACATCGTATTAAAAAATAATGGCCTAAACCGTAGTCTTAATCAAATTTATGAAGGATGATTAACATTAAATGAAAAAATGTGAGCCTTTTCTACAAAATCGCGTTACAGTTATATTACATTATATGACTCTTACTTACATCGTGCACATTACAATGAACATAATATAATAACCAAGACATCTGCTGAGACACAATCAATCAAGTAAATATATACTTTTTCATTACTGAAGGAAATACAAGTATGAATGATCCTGGAAATCTATGCTTATTTTAGCACTGCGTAATAAGTAATAGGTTGGGTTATAAACTGTAATTGAACAACAAGAACTACACGTAAGTTTAGAGAGGATACATTAATTCATAACAGGCGTTTTCGTAAACTGCAATCTAATCGATGGATCGTGATTGAAGATCCTTCAGTTATTTTACAGCTGAGTGGATTCATTCAATCAAACGCAGATACTTTTGATCTAATTCGTTTTTTCGTTGATACCACCGGATCAAAGTAATTGTGACCTTTAAAACCCTTAATGCTCTAACTAATAGAAAATTTGCAACATTCTAACGCGTTTACCTCATTAACATAAAATTAAACCACGATAAGTAACCAGTGTTTAATTTAAATTTCTATCAAACCATAAACATCCACTCCCAGAGTTATTATATTATCTATTAAGTATTACTAAATATGTTTAGTAATTATGGCAATCTCCATCGATTAACATTCGTTCTACGTTTGCATCCATTATTTTCTAATTGAAATCACACAAGAAACACAATAATCACGGAATCAGCAAGAATGTGCGAATAAACATATGCCGGTAATTTTAGACGGCAAAAACTGCGTCGTGTCGGTTTCATCGGTAAAGTTTACATAAATAAAGCAAGAGGTGGGCAAGCGTTATAAAATTTATTGTAGAAAGTGATATGCGTCGAAACATTAATTATCGCATAACAATAAATAACACTACTATTTAAATAGTCACGCCATTCACATGATTTCAGCAATAGAGTATTAATATTTATTTCGAAAATGTCATTATTACTCAATGATTCCAGTTTGTGATGTCCTGATTTGCACTGGGATTTCAATCTTAACCTTTTGGCGGGTGACTTGCCTCTATCAATACTTTCAGGAGTATAACACCTATGGTTTGACTCAATTGGCCGGAACTACAGGGTTTCGAATACATCTGTTCCTTGTTAGATCTTTATTACTAATTAACAGTAATATCTACTACGTCAATAAAACCATTATGGTTTTCTGGTTCATTTTTGTGTAGTTGTGATATTTAAGAACCAACCCAATTTTAAGCCATTTATCAGACCTATAGGGATTTTAAAAACTTCAGTTACGAAACATTTTATTCTGATCTAATTAACTGCCATCTCCACATTTTTTGCGATGTTGATGATATCGATGAGAAATCTCACTTTTTAATACTTATATTCTCTATTTGCCCATCTCGATACGTACCTGTGATCACAGGCGAGCGTAAACTGGATTACGACACTATCAAAACCATGCAATCTAGAGATCTTGCTTTTTAAATTTTAACGTAGTAGCAATCCGGACATTTCTCTTACTATAATTCTTTAAGAAACCTAACTAATAGCGCCTTAGAGAGAAAAAGCAGCTTACTTGAATATCGTGTTCGAATTTCGAATAACATAACCGTATGGAAGGATCTACTGATCTTGATATAATCCTTTCTAATAAAAGACTTGATGCTACCGCCTCACTTTTAAATGTAGATTCGATCATAATTTTTTTTCTTCTCATGTTCAAACGTTTGCATCGGCCCTGATATTGCTAATTTCTATGCAAAATCTGAAATGACTACTGAATTTTACCGCGATCTTGTTTTAATTTCATGGTGTGTCTGAGATGACATATTTTTGGTTTCTCGAAACATTCTCTAAGTTCACTGGCTGTAGAATCAGTATGTCAAATAAGTTGTGTTGTCTCATATTTTACCGTTTTAGCCATATTTCAATCAATTGTATTTCAAATAGTTTTTTCCCTCGTCTCTTGGAAAAATGCGCGTTTTATTCCTCTTCCAAAGAAACGAACACCCTGGTGAACTCGAGACTGCGACGATTAGCATATTTGTGTCTTATCGAAAATATTGAAAAGTTATTGGAAAAACAAATTAGAGTCTATATTACATAACTAATATTTTATCACTTGCCAATTCTGGTTTCGAGCTGGGTATGTTGTGCCTCCTCTTTCAGGCAGTAGTGGACGATGTTCTCACGGCTGCTGATTCTGGGAAATTCACGTGCCTTGTTTTGCTTGATTTTCTTCGTGCTTTTGACACGGTGAGTCACGGTCTTTTATCACTAATCTTAGAGCATCTTGGTTTCAGTGGCGAGGCTACCTCTTTAATTAAGAATTATCTGTCACATCGCTGCAACAAGTCATTTCTGAATAGCAAGGTGTCGATTCTATGCCTCTACGCAGTGTGTACCACAGGGTTCAATTTTAGGCTCTTTTACTCTTTCACTGTACACATCAAAGCTGCATACATGTTTGAGAACTTGTATTCCACCTCTACGCGATGATGCTCAAATTATTCTACGTTTTGAGCAAAGCTATTTGTCATCTGCTAGTGACGGTATCATTCGGATCTTGATCGAATAGTGGATTTTTCATGCAGCACAACTTGAAAATAAATGTCAATAAAAACATCTGTGATACTCTTTAGTAGGAGGTGTGTATGAGTTTGTTACTAGCAACCTCGCAATCCACGGTAAATTAAACACTCTTTGTTTTTTCTAGGTCTGTTAGAAACCTTGGGCTTCTAATTGATTCGGACTTGAGATTTGAAGGTTCACATTGGTATGTGTATCCGTAGGGCGAATACATTTTAAAGTTATCTTTATACTCATAGAAATTGTCTATCTGTTGAGTCTAGGGGAAGCGGTTAACTGATGCACTCGTTTTTGTCGCACTTTAACTGTGTGTGACGTTGTTTATGGGTCTTGTCTTGATAGTGTTTACGTCAAAGAGTACAAAAATTCAAAATTGCTGTATTTCGCTTTAAGAAGGCGGAACATGTTTCTCATAAACTTGCAGAACTTCGCTGGTTGAACATGTGTTCTCCGTCGACGCCTGCATCAGTGCTGTTTCTTATCACAAATTGGTGACACAAGGATTCCGTCATACCCTTCTTTAGATTGACATTTAGAACAGATGTACATTAATATTAATATTAGATTTCCCCATTGCATCACACTCCGTGCTCATAGGACGAACTCTTTTTGGAAAGATCATTTTCATTTAATATTGCGCGATACGGTCTATATAAAATTATAATATTATTTAAAAAAAACTTTCTGTTCCTTCTTTTAACGTCATGTAAAACGTATGATTCTTGATTCAATGACTTAAATTACAATGTAGTTTAATTTAGTTTTTGTATCTATTCTGTTTTACTTGTATGATGATGGTTTAGAAATGTGAAGCTTGCTTTCTATATGTACTGGCTGCATAGTTTTTTTTCTTTTCTTTAGATGGATGTTATTGCGGCAGGAATGAAAAGACAGACGTTGCACCCTGTGTGCAGTTGGTCTGACTTCTGCCGTTTACGCAAAAGGATTACTGTTTGTTTATTATTCATTCATCGTTCTTTTTTCTTTTCTTTTTTTTTTTACATGTTCCTCTTATGTTTGTAATCGTTTTATGTGTAATAAAGCATATTTATATTATTATATTATTATTTCTCTTTAATATAGGTGGTAAAATCCAGATTGTACCTTTTATTATAGATATTTTTAAAATCTGATTATTTTCTACTTATTAAAACAACACATAATCCTTTCGACATAATTATTCTAGTAATCAATATAAAAGGATTTATAATCTGATTTCTCATCTATTTTTGTCGTATAGATTATTTCCTCAACCTGCCTTCTCCTCCTCCCTTCCAAAAAGGCAGAATGTTCACAGTATACAATTGCTACTTTAAAGATCCACAAAGAAAGTTAAAGCAGCTATAGATGTAAAGTACAAAGAGAATCCAAAGTCGAAATACCATTCCTTATTACAAAATAAATAAATTTCACATTGTTCGGTGAGTTTACTAAAGATAAAACAACCGAAGAGTTAAATGAGTTAATTATCCCATCTCTCCTTATAAATATATTCCCCAGTCGGTAGCAAATAATTAAGCAAAAGTCTATACGTGACAGCTGTAGGGTTCAACTTAGGTATCCTAGGCTATGTGACCGCAGTGTTAATTGCCTTCATAAACGTCACTAGCCGACAAAATTGATCCGAAAAGTCCGCGTAGACTAGCCATCCGGCTTCTACAAATTAAATCCGTACGCGCCGGTCTCTATTAGAGAGGACGAATTGGGGAAATCTCGTTGTCCCTTTGAGTCGCTCACAAACCATTTCCAGGGGTTAGCTGATATATACATTTTCTTTAGCTTCCTGTCAAAGGCTAATTGATATTTTAACACAACTATATTGAGAGAATACACTAAAAATGAAAAACCGGAATGAGCAGGTTTCACGATAATAAAATATTATTTCATTGACAAAAATTAGTAATATACAGACTCTACAAAAGGCTTACTGATAATCCTTTAAGGAAAGGAACTTCATTTTATAAACTGATGTGGAGACATTGGCAGAGCAATATTTTTATTCAATAATTGCAGGCATGTAAAGCAGTGAAAAGTACTGGGCCCAGTATTTTTCTTATCTGCTGATATTCACTTTTAGGGGCAGTAATATACCACTGAAACACATACATATTTAACTGAACTAAAAAGTAAAATGTTCTTGACCATTCGGAAATTTTGGTTTAACAGAGAGATCAGTGGTGTATGATAGAGGCTGTAAGAGCTTAATTAGAAAAAAAATTAAAAACCCGGAAACGTAAATGAGAAATTCTTATATTTCTGTTCTAAACTACATTAAAAAATTAAGTTCAGCGGTTTTTCGATGTAACAAAAAAAATTCGTAGCAAAAATTTCTCCTTTAGTTAAAGTTAACAATAAAAAAAAAAGTTTCTACGACCCTTTTACGAAAGGAGCATAATTAGAACACCTGGGTAAGGAAACTCGTGTACATGTTTCAGATCAGATTATTTGTTTTATGATTTCAGATGTCAATTTTATTCATTTGTAATCAGTAAGAAAGAACCAATTTATGTCTGTTCCGCTTTATTATGTCTTATAAATTATATATGTATAAATAATGTGTTGTTTATTTCGCCGAATAGTTTTTTTAATTTACGATTAGAGAGATATGTACAGTGTGTCCGTGTATATTTTCACACCTACGTACAGGCTGTATTATTTAACGTAGAAAAAAAACTTTCGAAACATGAGTTATAAAATTTTTGCTCTATTATTTTTTACAATTGTCAAAGTTGATATTATCTTATAAATTGATAGACAAATGAATACAACTACATATATATATAAAATATATATATATAGGTTGTTGATATTTGAATAAGCCGTTTTTGAATTACTTGAGTTTATATCACTTGAACTGTATCGGCAAAATTGCTGTAAAAAGCCATAAAAAATAATATAAAGAAGGAAAGAATATTTAGTTACCAAAACATAACCACCACCATTATTTATACAATTAACAATCTTTTTCATGAACTTTCTTCTAATTTAAAATAAAATCTGTATGGTCTCTATTTAAAATCAGCAATTAATTTGATCAAATCGTTGCTTAACTATTAATATTCTATAAATTACTGCCATAAAAAATCCTATTATTATTTCACGCTTTTCTTCCGTGGAATATTCCATATTTAATGAAAGAAAATAACATATTTTTAGTGTTACACAAGATGTCATGGAAACGTCTGTTGCTTTCATGGCAATGTAAAGTGTTTACTGATACAGTTTAAATGATATAAACTGGAGTAATTCAAAAACGGTTTATTCAAATATCAACAACCTATACCGGGTGTCCAGCCTAAGATGCAACGGTCCATAGCGGATTTATTATTGTTTTTTCGGAAAAAATGTTTCAAATAAATGTTGCCTCAAATCATATTCTACACATTTTAAAATTAGTTTCAGTAATGGCGGACTTTCGGTTATACTGGAAGTAGATTCTAACTTTATTATTTTAAATGGAACACTCTGTATATTATTGTATTTTTGGATTCCTTGTTAAATTTAAATAACAAAACGTTAGGCATACATTGGGGCTAAGTTGTACCGTTTCCGAGTTACATGACGTTTTTCGAAAAAAATGACATTTGCAATGTCTGCGATGTTTGGAAATATCTCCGGAAATACGAAAGTTAGAAAGATGCAGTTTTCAGTTTTCGCTTAATCATGAAACAGCTCACGTTTTTTATTTTAAAATTGTTTCGTTTAAATTACAAAATTATTAAATATGGCTCTGTAATTTTCGAACTCTAAAATCATGGATAACTTGATTTTTTTAAATTGAATGGTATAGCAATTTTTACATAAATGGACGTAAAATTTAATTTTCTTTCGGTTTTATAGGAGTGTCATTGTGTTTATCTCCAAAGATTTTGGAGATATTCGCGATTTTTCAGTTTTTTCATGATAGATACGTATTGCGAAGCGCCGGCCACCTTCCCCTCGCATTTCACCAGGCTTAGGACTGGCTGCAGTAATACTGGCATGCTTAGAAAGTGGCCAACAGAACACAATAATACCACCGGAAACAAACAAAACTTGAAATTAAAAAAAATGTAGAATTTACTGAAGCGCGTTGGAAATGAACATAGCAAAGATAAAGAAAACACAACATTACTAGTATATCCATAAATCAGAACGGTTTTCGAACTACATTACTCTGTCCAATGAATGGCGTACATACACATCGAGCGTCTTGCTCGCAACAGGTTACACTTTAAATGTTAGTGCTAGTGTTGTAAATATTCGGATGATTTCGATAATCGGAATAACCGAATCGGAATAATATTGGACATGTGAGATTTGATATCTAAAAAAATGTAATAAAATCTGTCTAATAGACATCGAGGAATAATTACACAAAAAAGAAAAATCAGAATCATCCGATTCCGAAATCTAATAATCGGAATCATCCGAATATTTCAATAATCGGAATCAACGAATATTTTAACTCACAACACTAGTTAGTGCCGTCATTATACAGAGTATTTGTACAACACTATTACATTAAATATTCAAAATGCGATCCATTTTAGGCGCTACATAATTGAAATCGCTTTTGCAAACACTTTTGAACATTTCTGAGCATTTCTGATGTGACTTCCTTAAACGCTTTTAAAATGCGATGACGCATATCATCAGATCTTGTTGGTGGTGTCTCATAAACTTCATTTTTAATGAAGCTCCATAAAAAGAAATCACCGCTTGTAAGATCTGGCGATCTCAGAGGCCATCTGTCATCTGTCCTCCACGCCCAACCAGCGGTCTGTAAAAGACACATCCAAAAACTGACGAAATTCGACAGTATTGGGAGATGGAGCACCATCGTGTTGGAACCACATCAGCTGACGAGTAGCTAACGGAATATTTTCTGACAGAACACCCAAATTATTCTGAAGAAATTGCATATAAACTCCACCTATCAGGCGTTGGTTATGAAAGAACAAGCCTATGATATGATTCACTGACCTTCTGTACTGACTCTGTGCTGCAATAAATCGATGGAGATTTTGTGTGTCATAAGAACGACAATTGTGACGATTCGTAAATCCATTTTTGTGGAAGGTAGCTTCGTTTGAAAACATCACTTTCTCGAAAAAGCTCGCATCATGAAACTGATCATGATGCGATTCAATTCAATTGCCCACTGACAAAATAACAGTGTGCTTTCGAAGTCAATTTTTTTTTTAATTTCAAGTTTTGTTGGTTTCCAGTGGTCTTATTGTATTCTTTTGGCCACTTTCTAAGCATGCCAGTATTACTGCAGCCAGTCCCAAGCCTGGTGAAATGCGAGGGGAAGATGGCCGGCGCTTCGCAATACGTATCTATCATGAAAAAACTGAAAAATCGCGAATATCTCCAAAACCTTTGGAGATAGACACAATGAAACTCGTATAAAACCGAAAGAAAATTAAATTTCGGCTTAAAAGCGGCTTCTTTGTGTAGCTACTAGCTGTGGGGTTCTCAACGCCCAATACTATAAGCTTTGTCATCACCAGGCCTTCACATTGGCACATCACATGAACTGGTGTTTCTTTCTTCTCTTGGTAGAATCTGCAGGTTGCGTCATCTGCCAAGTTGTACATATACCTATTTAGTCTACAGTGACTGATCGATCAGTAAATCTACTATCGTTTTGACTGTCTTCCAGCTTTTATTCAGTAGATCTCTAGTAAATCTTTTAGGAACTCTTTTGCTTGGCTCTGATTATATATCCATTCATTGATGGATTTTTTAATTTGCGATTTGGCAGTGGCGAAAAAAGGGCCAGCTCCAACGAATGACTTGGCGAACCTCGCCTGGCCAGCTTGTCCGCCGCGTCATTTCCTCTCACGCCCGAGTGACTAGGGATCCAGACCAAGGTTAATTTCTTTTTGATGCCCACTTCATTTAGGGCACTTACACAGTTCCAAATCAGCTTATAGTCCACGCTTATGGAACTAAAATAGTGACGCTTTTACCTGGCTTCGGTACATCTTTCTATTTCTCGGATACAGTGGTGTTTTCAGCAACCTCAGCTTGGAACACCGCCGTGTCTTTAGCGCTCAAGATGAACGGTAATATAATTGCTATATATTTTGAGCGAGAAATTTTGCTCAGTGCATATTCATCAAAATATTAGTAAGTGACTTTCTCGAGATATATAACGAAATGATCCTGATCAACGATACAATTTTTTCCGATGTCATTTTGCATTTTTAATGGTTTTATCATTTTACTTAATGTTCCAATGTTCTTGCAAATTTTCTCGTCATTTTAAAGGATACCGTTTTCAAAAAATATCAGAATTATCTTTCTTTTGCTTTATTTCCTTTATATTCCTCATATTTTCCTCTGCATATATAGACATTCTCTAACACACTTCTTCAAACATATTTCTCTTCCTAAGTCGTTGATGCTATTACGTTTTCTCCACATTTAGCGAAGTAAATGTTTCACTGAAACGACTGAAACATATAGCCTTCCAATTTGTCCACATTAACAATCTGTAATTGCATTACTCAGATATAAAAAGCGTTTTACCCAAAAAAAGAAGCAAACCTAAGCGAACCTTTTGGCATCATTTTCTTTTCGATTGGATCTTGTCTGAAGGCATCCGTCTCTAATGCCCTGCAATAAATGATTCACTCTACGTAGGCCGTTACTGATCTATTATTTATGGAGTACGGCGAAAATCCGATTTGGAATCAACACGCGACACTTTCCCTTTGGTTCCCACTGGAATTTCCTGATCTCCCGCCGATGTTTAATCTTCCAGTCCATATTGCTGGATATGTTCTAACGTATCGAATTTGTACACATTGAGTCAATCGACAGCGGAAAATCACTCAATATTGCATGAAACGGAGAGTGCAAATTTTATTCTCTCCGATATCCGTCAAAGCTCATAAATTATGTAGCTTGAAGATGGTTCGATTACTGTTGCTTCACATAAATAAATTTTGATCGAAAAAGTCCCTAATTAAAATTCTACTTATGCCAAAAATATTGCGCTATACCCAAGAATTTATTAATCTAGAAATTGAGCATTTTTACATGGATAAAACGACGTGAGTTATTTTTATTTGCCTTTCATGTTTTTAGATCTGAATGCTTTCCCTAACTAGTTTTCTCTCGTATTTTAAGAAATTATAGTGAAAGCCTTTATGAGGTTTTCCCATTACCGCAGGGTGTATTTCAAATTTCGCTCAAGGCAGAGATGTCTCGAAATTCACAGCCTTAAGGTACCTAAAGTAAGAAAAATTGTACACGCAAGACGACATTTAGGTACTTACTCGTGTGGCGTAAAATGTTTTTCGTCTTGGTTTCCTTGTGTAATTTAAAGTGAAATAGAATAGTCTTGAAATATGTGACTTGCACGGAATGTAATTGAATTTCTTATCTAGTCTGCGATATAGCACACGATATTTTGAATGAAACAAACGCCAAACGTGCATAATTGACGTGTTCTCTCGCGTAAATCAAGAAAAAAATCATCACGAAACATTTATATTTGATATATTTTGTTAAGAAAGTATCTATAGACAGCCATCCCTTGTAAATATAGGCATCATATAACTGTGAGTTAATAAGATCCTGTAATTGACATCTAAAAGTTTACTGCAAATCAATAAAGTTATATAAAGCTATTATGTATTATAACTGTAAAGGTTCTATATGAAACTAAATCGTTAGGAGAGTGGAACCCCATCCAAATATGTATATGACTGAACTATTGTACTAAAAGGATTAGGACAATTTTGTTTTTTAAGTTATTTATAAAAAATAAACCGCTTAATGAGCTACTCTTATGTTAATTTATATCTTCAACTATTACATTTATATGTGCGGTTTCACATTTAAATTTTTACTAATTTTCTTCTTGGATTAATCATGAATCCCTTGCGTTCTACTCTTAGACAATATATTTATAATATACAATTGCAGAGCTGTCATTTTCCTCAGTATATTCGTGGAGAATGCGTGAATGCTTTTGTTTTCCAGAAAACAGAAACTACCTTGTGAAAACAACTTGAACGAAGTAATCCATTTTTTTTTCTTGACGCGAAAGATGTTTACTGACACCTCCTTAAGAAAATTGTATATATTTTGTAATTGTTTGATTATCTCTTATATTTCTTGTTGATTTACTGTTAGAACAAGAGAACGAGGTGTTCTTTCTTTGAGTAATTTATAGATAACGTGGTTTGGGTAATTATTTTGTTTTACAATATCTTTTGCTTTATTAAGAGCATTATAGATATACAAGTGCAGCGAGTGAAGATTAAAAATTTAAAATAAACAAGTAAAAATAAATAAATAAAAAATAATAAATCTAAAGTAGGCAAGTGCAAATAATATATTCTTAGAGGAATAAAATGGTAGTAGGACTACTGCCACACCGCGCTATTTCAAATAAATTACTTTCACCAATTCAAAGTTGCAGTTTCCACCTAAACCGAGTAATAACTCTGTATTTTAAAGCGTTTTCAAATTAAAAATTAAATTTCAATACCTCCTTTTGGAAAATCTGAACCTTACAGGAACTGGGGTATCTTCGTTGCAATAACTAAAACTACAAATTTTAAACATAACTTAAAGAAGGTTTGAGCAAACTTTCCATAACTAACAAATTTAATGAAACTATACAAAACAAACCGTCACAATTTCCATTTTTATAATACCGAAAATCGTCGTCTTTTTCGTACCTTGGATCGGTAGCATAGGTGGAGTTTGAACATGTTTGGAGGCATTGTAGGTGATCATGCAATTCGTCCACATTTCTTCAATAGACACCTAAATGGAAACGAATTTCTAAGATTCCTTAAAAAGGACTTTTGGGCCCTTTTGGAAAACGGCGCTCCTGCCCATTTCAAACGATCCGATAGAAATTACCACCTTCATAGAAAATTTCCTAATAGGTGGATCGGAAGAGATGGTCCACCGAGGTTTCCGGACTTGACATGTATGGACTTTTTTTGTAGAGGAATATGTAAAAAGGATCATTTACAATACCCCCCCTCCTACAAATAATGTTTGCTAAGTTGTTTAGAGAGAAAATGTTTGTAAAATTTTATTTATTGCTGCTAGATACAGCCCCTTGCAACAACAATTGTCACACTAAAATCATACTTTTCAGTTTTCGCTATGTTAACTATGCAAAAATTGACAATACTGTCAAACTCCAAACTAAATTTGGAAATAGTACTGCAGTTGAGCTGCTGAGAGCGAAAAAAATAGAAATATGTAATTAAATCAAATAATATTTGGAAAAATTGTGATTTTCATTTCTTTTAAATACGTTTACAAAAAATAGCATGCCGCCTCAGAATTGAATTCTAAGCAACTTTTTCAAATAACTTTTTTGGATATCATATCATCTAACCTCACTTTTTGCAGATTCTCAGCATATTTTTTAAATTTACCGCCATACTAGTGGTCACGTGACGTGTGTCAAAATAAATTTTGGGGTTTCTAGACATGCACAACCTATTCCCCCAAAAAAGTTTTAGTATATTTTAATAATAAAAAAATTGCCCATATGTTGCAATATTTATGTCGGTCACTGTATATTGCATATGCATATTTAATCAAAATTGTTCCGAACGTACTAAATTATGGATATTATAATTGATTTTAATTAGATTGAATAATAAATAAGCAAAAATATTAATTGCCCTGCTTAAATAAAACTAAAATATTATGATTGCTATTAATACACCATACTAAATTAAAGTGATATATTGCACACTCTCTCTCTCTCTCTCTCTCTCTCTCTCTCCATTATTTAATGTGTTACAGTGTCTTACATTATCATTGCCGCAACATTTAAGGACTTTTTTGATTTTATCACTTTATTTTAACATATAACAAACATACCTGATGATGACGTCACGCCGAAACATGTTGTAAAATTTCTTTTTTAAATTAAACGTGAATGGAATGAACAGTTAGATTTTAATTTTTTTTCTACACCATTCAAACCCAATTCAAACAGCATTTATTCAATTACTTAAAATTATGTTTGAACATATAAAATTCAGATGATTTCTTGTTAAACTAGAGGTAATTAAAGCTGATAATTTCTTAAAACAATAATAAAATCTATATATGTAATATGTAAATATTCCTTCTTAGTGGCAAATAATTTAAAAGCTGCAGAGGCAAGTTAGGCGCAAAAGATACTCGATAATTTTACTTGGTGGAAAGGAATGTATAGAAACGGTTTCCTATGGAAATAATTAATGTATGCAAGTGACGAAACGCAAAAAAACGGGCACTAAAAGCTTAAGTAAATAAATAAAATATCAACGTGTCTAGTTCTTGATGTCTCTGTTCCGAATGAGAGAATTGAAAGCTCATTCTAATCCTTATTGCAAGAGAACAAAATAACACTTTTAGGATAATGTCAGGGGTAAAAGATATCATTTTCTAGATATTGGGAACTCCATAAATGTAATTTCCATGTTCGTAGAATGTACGTTTAATTGAATATAACAATTATTGAGTTTATTACTAACTTTTTCCAAATGTCTCTTAATGTTTGCGCATAAAGAGAAACCGACATGGGAATAAAGTATTTCCGAAACGATAATGATTCGTTTTTATAATTGGTTTAACAGCTGGTAGAATAAAAAATAATAGCAACTATAGCACTTAAATAAAATATATAATTGAAATGTTAACTTAATATTTATATAATTGAAACAACGGCACATGATGTCAGCTTTAATACTTCTTATAAAAATAACAACTAAAATACATTGTAATACTGCAATAACTAACTATAATTATACCGTGTGCAAGGCAATATCATAAATAAGAGCTCTCAATCCGAGATCCAATGCGCATGAAGGAACTTATATATTTGCCATCCGTTTAAATTTATTATTCAATATTCTCCTCCACAAAGGACGGGCTCGGTGTCATCAAACCTCCCAAGCTATTCGAAATTAAAATCCCCGTCTGCTTGTCATGCATCGATAGCTTCCTTTGCTTGATTTGAGGCAGCATACCGTTCCTTACATTCTGTAATATGATAACTGGATTAGTTATATCAAAATTTAATTTCATATACCCTGTTTAAACACTATTTCAATACGACTGTATCCAAACAAGTTGAAACCACAACTAGTGTAAGAAACAGGGAATTCTTGAAGTTATTTTATTTCATGTATAACGGATCGAAAACATCTTTTCGGCTGCTACAAGTGAAACAACTTCCACCAAAGCTATTAACTTAACATCGAATCAAAAAGTTTTCCTACCCGTGGAAACTTCTACTACGGTTTCTCTCGCGCATAATAATGCGTGTATACGAGAACAGTGATGTTTTATTTCTCAATTCGATTCTTTTAAATTCCCCTTCGCTTAGGAAATAAAATCACATTTACCTGCCATACGGTTCCTGGTCCGGCGAAGGCGTAGTAGAGAACATATACTGGCACCCATATCATGGACGAGGAGCTTAAGATAAAACCGATCACGTTGGCCCAAGTTGGATAAACGTAACCGTTTCCATAAGTCAACGGTTGGAATGCCATGCATTGAGAGGCGAAAATAACCTATACAGACATTTGGCAACTTCAATAACATCCGAATGAATGGTGTGCAAACTTACCAACATAACTGCAGGAGCACAGAAACGCCAGCATATAGTCCAAAATTTACTTGGCCTTGATCCCAATCATCTGCTCGATGCAATCGCATAATTTTTCTGTCCCGAATATCCAAGAAATTGCTATCGTTTGGAAGAAACACACCCACAGCAATGACATCCCACTAGCTGAATAGTAATCCATCAATTGGAAAATGTACATTCCGCCCTAAACAGAAAAAATGAAAAATAAAAACAATTATAATAATAACAAAACAAATATAAATATAAAAAACAAAATTACATTATCAAATTCTAGAAAGAAAATGCTTTAATGTTACGGATTAAATCATATCTAAGTTTTCGTACCAAAATCTAATTAAAATAACAATTATGGTTAATACAAATTATACTACTGCTATTCTGCCGGAATCTGTTACACTCCTGGTACCTATTTATTTTAACAATCGGTGAACCCACTTTATAAATAAAAAATTCGAGGATGTATTGGTATATAGTTAGCCTAGACCGGTTCCGTGGATAAACAAAATATTGCCATACCATAGCAACCAATATTAAAAGTGTCAGCGTAAAGTTTTACGTCAAAAAGCCGAACCAAAGTTGCGCAATAAAATTTGAAAAAAAGGATGTCGACCGCAATTGTGAAAATCAAAAAATTGGAGTATCCAGGCATCATCAAGTACCTGTATTTGAAGGGGTTAAGAGGTAAGCTGATTTACGAAGAATAATACTCTTAGCGATCAATGTCCTTCGTATGCGACGTGAAAAATTGGATTGCGAGCTTCAAAAGGGGTACATTTTCTATTGAAGATGAACACCGATTGGGAAAGCCAGATTCTGTGTCCATCCCCGAAAAAGTTGATGCAGTTCATGACATGATTTTGTCAGACCGTCGAATTGGACTAAATCGAATGTTACTATGGATGAAACTTGAAGAAACAAAACAACAATCGATGGAATGGAGACACTCTGATTCTCCAAGGCCTAAGAAGTTCAAAAATGTGCTGGAAAAATTCTTGCTTCAGTTTTTTGGAATTACCATGGGGTAATCATGATTGATTTTCTGGATAAGGGCAGAACAATAATTGGGAATTATTATACTTACCACTCTACGACAAGAAGTTAAGAAGAGAAGAGAAGACGCGGCAAGTTGTCCAAAGGTGTTTTGCTTTTGCAGGACAATGCCCCTACACACAAATCCGATATTGGTGTGCAAATAATTCCTGATTTAGGGTTCGAATTATTTGAACACCCCCATTATTCACCAGATTTGGCTCTATCCAACTATCATGTTCTTCTTCAACTTAAGAAAAGTTTTAAAGGTCGTATATTTTCTTCCAACGAAGAGGTGATAGACTGTGGAGGGCTAGTTTGCAGAACAGGATAAAAATTTCTTTTTGAAAGGTATAGAGACGTTGCAGGTTCGTTTGTAAAAAATATATCCAATTAAGAGGAGAGTATGTTCAATAATTGACTTTCAAATTTTGTATGCTTTTTATAGTAGGCTGAGAATTTTTCAATATATTCTCATAGAGCAGGAAACCGATGAACTGAAGACAACTAATCAGCCATATATTACAAGCTAAGAACTATTGCAAGAATGAATACAAAATTTCGAACGAAAAATGGAGATATGCAGATGTACTACCAAGCAAACTTATTAGAATTTTTCAAGCTTGTAAAATAGGATCTTGATTTTGAAACTTGCAAAGCAGTTTGTTTCAATCATAATTTATTTAAGGGAAATATTTTCAACGTTATATTACATTCAGCATAACAGTATAATTTTTGTTGATCTATTAATTCGTTATAATTTCGCCACTATTCCAAAATCAATTGTTTTTGAGATGTTTGCTTTTTTATAATCTATAACGTTCTTTCCAATGTAGCTAAATATTTCTTAAAATATTAGCTATTAGGATGCTTCACTAAAGTTTTAATGTTGTTGCAGTTTAAATAGAGTGCATGCTAGTTTTTATTATAGCTTCAAATAAAGGAAAATATCTCATATTTACCACTATTAGGGCCTATTACACCTGTTCCTATTGATTTGTTAACATTTCTCTCGTAACATTGCGCCAAATATGGCGAAACTCCTATATCTAAGCAAGAGAAACTATTTTTATATATATATATATAGTGTAAAACGCTCTAAATATTATTATTATAGTGTTCGCAGAGGAATCACAAACTAGTCATAGCCAATCATATACGGTGAAATCAGTCAGAACTCTGTTTCGGATTTCTTTGAGCCAATCGAATCGCGTCTAACTGGTTTGTGATTCTTCTACGAACACAGCCTATATAAAATGTCTGCTTTCTTATTGTTTCATGATGAGATTTATGCTCGAGATATTCATGCAGTGACCGACACAAATGTAGCAACATAAGAATATTATTGAAATGTAGTAGGTAATAGTTATTTATTTTACACTGTCCTGTATATCTTTGTTTTTATAATCAATTTGAGTCTGGTAAGTGAGTTATTACTAGACTTGGGCAATTGTCCGGCAGAGCAGATACGTATTGCGACGCCGACCTCAAATAATGTAATATAAATAAAGCAGATCAATCGTATTATTGTAATTTAGTATGTATTTATAAAACATAAGCCATATTAATGGAGTTGTGCATATTTTCCTTGGGGACAAAATCGGACAAAGCGGGCGAACAAACAGGCCACCTTGCGATGCATTCGCATTTTATATCTCTACATATTTAGATAAAATATTTTTTTTTCAATTTATAAGAAAAACACGCACTATTGTTAGTGACTTGCAACACTACGGTTCATCTGCTATATTGGCACGTTCTGAACATGTACCTGCCGCGCCGGAGAATTTGCCCAACTCTAGTTATTACGGTATCAGAGCCAGAGAGGACTGTTTCAATAGAAATATACAGTATGGTTTAAAATAATCGCATTTATTACCGGTATTTCTCACATTGTTTATGCCTAGCGTTCGGACTCGCTGTGATGCACTCGTTTGCAACTACACAGTATACAATAGCGATGCGACGCCGCCTTACTATAGAAAGAAAGTGACATGCTATTCAAAAGATAATGTCATTTTCAAGCGACATGATGTTCAAAAGATAATGTCATCTTTTTGATTTTTAATATAAATATTGTAGTAATTTACTTTCAGCCATAGTTTGGCAGTACGAAATAAAGTTTTATACGATACACGTCCAGTAGTGCTTGTAACTACTCGTTACTATATTCTAATAATATCTAACTCGTACCGTCACCTACCGGACTTAACGTAAATAACTATTACATAGCGGCATTTACGCCACTTATATAGATTTTTGGTGGAAAAAAATACTCAAAACTCTTATTTAAAACAAAGTACGCCAAGGTAATGACTGATTCTATTTTTTGTAATGATTATTCTATTTTCTATTATTGTTTTTTGGTGTTTGGTACCACTGCGTTTTAATTATTCAACCTTTCTTTAAATCTATATCAAAGTGAATTTTTTTATGACGATTTTTCGTCAATAACAATTAAAACAGCAACAAAATACCGATAAATGTGTGTCCTTTTAACTAAATTAAAATTCATTAAATCAAAGCATATTTTATATTGGAAATAACTGTCAAACGCTATGCGTGTTTCCGCACTAGGGTGGGAAAGTAAACTACCTACTTTTGCATTGGCTGACAGATGATGCTGTGTTTATAATTGATAAGGTTAAAATCCTTTTTGTATAGGGCTAGATTCTTCGACAAATTTGCGAAAATGAATAGATCGTGATCATTTTCAAAATCATTGGTCTTCAATAAAGTTTAAAATTTCTATGTTGCTAAGTACCGCTTTCATAATAAATGCTACTTTAGTATTTTAACAAAAGTCTGTGTATTATTTAAACTTTAATTTAAAGTAATTTTAAAGCTTTAAAGTGACATTATGAAACTCGACCTAACCTATTTTATAAATTAAAAATCGCACTACAAATAAAATGTCCGGAAAAGATAAGTATGTATGACAACATAAATATGAAATACTTTTAATTTTCTACGTTGTATCATTATACCAATATCTTTTATAAAATATTGGATGGAAAAGCTAAAAGGCATGTTTTAATAGTTTTTAATATCTATCAATATTTTGTCAAATATCTTTAAAGATTTTTGTTTAAAAACTTTTCTAGTATAATATTTACCTAACGGCCTTGTTTATACAGTGAGGTCGTAAATGGTCCCCCCCCCCTGATAACTTTTGAATGGTATGAGATAGTACTCCAATTATTAATCTTGGATAAGTTGGTCAAAATTTCGAAAATCGTAAAACTGTTTGCATTGCCATAAAAGTAATAGAAATATCTTCCAAATGAGCTTCTAAATGAAATTACTTCCCATTTAAAATTTTAAAGATAGCTACGCCCTCTATTTTACATCAGAAGCCATTTGCGTATCTCTATAGGCAAAAAATCACAAATTATCTCTAATTTCACTTGGTTTTTGTTTCATTGCTCTATCTCATACCATTCAAAAGTTATCAGGGGGAGGGGGGGGGGGCATTTACGACCTCACTGTATATTTCTTACAGTTATTCAACCGTGTTGAGCTACAACGGGATGATTGACAGATGGCGCAATGTGACAATGTAAAATCCCATTTACATAGTGCGCGATCGGTGAATCATCCCGTTGTAATTCAATACGGTTGAATAACTGTAAGAAATATATAAACAAGGCTAACGGGAATGAATAAGATTTATAGATATTTTTATTCTAAACTATATAATAATAAGTGCTACTTTGACTGAAATTTACTTTCGTTCATTCCCTACAATGAACTAAACACTATTAGACCAAATAATACACATACATACCTTAGGCCTCACAAGATCTGTTGCCCCATCGAAAATATTTAAATATGTATTGAAATTGGAAAATAACGAATACTAATAAAGAAAAAGTAAAAGTTAATTGAATTATGTGAGAAAGAAATATGAATTAATGAGAAAGTATTGGTTTTAACAAAACATTTGGAATTGTTATTTAAAATTATGGACTCTTAAGTAAACTTTGATATGGTAATCAATACGTCGTAACTTAGTAAATAATGTAACATCGCAAAAGAATGCGTAATTAACGCGTATAAGACATTTTATCATGTTTTAGAAGAATTTTTGTTTGTGCAAAGTTAAACGCGAACGCATACTTCCGCATTTGTCAGAAGAACAAGAGGTTATGGTCAGATGGTGCAAATATCTGTGTAAAGTGATTATTATGGTCACACAAATTGCAAATTTGTTTGTCTAAATATGAATGAAGGATGTATACCCGTGGTAAGTATGTTTTAATGCTCACCTTTGTTTTGATAAAAATTGTTTGACAATAGAAATTTTACGAAAACTAGTTAGGTTATGAAAAAAACATACTAGTTGCAATGCACTTTGGGAGTACTAGGTAAAATACAGGCTTCATATCCTAAAATCTGGTACATATGAAAGCTGTTCAAAGTAGATGCAAAATGGAATCTGTGGAAGTAATATTCACAGCAGTTTTAGGAGGTAAATTAAATTACTCCTACTCCTGCTCTCTAAATGAAATACTCTTGTATGCTGCATTCAATTTCGCTGTAGTCAGGCGGTTATATCTGCCAAACTCTAGAGCTACGAAATGCCAAGCAAAGCACCAAATTAATTTTCACCTTAAGCTCATGATTGCCGAAGTATGTATATCAAAATCGATGAACGCCCCGTGACTCTACTACTAAATTGACAAGCTCGTTTAGAATTAACTCTGCTAACAACAGCGTTGGCATCCAAAAGTTGCTTTAGCTAAGATATATTTTAATATGCTGAAAACGTAGTTTCTCTTGTACCTTCTTCGTAAGTCGTTAACCGTTCTATTGTTATTAACATACAATAGACATAACTGAATCGATTCAGATATATAGAATTTCAATATGGAGTATTTGAAGATGAAAAATGTTTGTTTTTTACAAGTTAATATTATTCCGAAAATAAACAAAAAAGGAAGTTAGACGAGTCGTTAAACCGAAATACGAACACGTTTAGTTTCAGCACGAACAATGTGCCTACCATGTTAATTAAAAGTGAAAAAAGTGTTAAATTACTATGACAAATTGCTATAATATTTCACATTGTCATTTAGACAGCTCTACGATGTTGGATTTACAAAAGTATTTGCTGCAATAATTAAAATTCATTTTACACTTTTGTGTTTATATAATGTTGTTAATTTAATCCCTACATTAAGGGTACTGTTGATGTACAGTGAAATCCTTCTACAAAAAATATTTTAAATGATACGTTTCATTACATCAATGCAAATGTAAACTTTGCAACTTCCTTCAAGGAAGATAAATTTGTGTTTAGGTAATAAAAATCGGACTCTCCGGGTTCATAGAAGAATGTCTGTAGCAAAAGAGTTCTAAACACTATGATTTGCTATACTTCAAGGCCAGAGCATTTCTTCCCAAGGAGGTGTCATCCAGGAGATATTTCTTTCAATATGTGTTCTAGAAAAATTGTACTTCTTTGTTTTCTTCTACCCGTACCTACACCTTTAGTAGCTACATAACTTATATGTATTGTAATCATACAAATAAAAGAATTCAACTTCCAAACAACTTCTAATTATATTTGAAGCAGTAATTTAAAATTTGTTTAAACAACATAAGTAACGAAAATGTTAGTGATAACTTAACAACGCCATCTGCGGTAGGATAGCGGAAGCCACTAACTCAGGAGTGGGAACGATATTTCTAGATAATGTTATTTATTTAGGCAGTTGAATGTCTACATACCACTCGTCGTCTAGGAAAAAAAAGAGCATAAAACTGATTAGTTTAACTTCAAAAAATGGTCATAATAATTTATATTATAATATTCATATTTTCCGGTATTTTAAATGAAAAATACTAGCGTTGTTGTTTGGGATATTTCCAACATTTGTAGGATTTTGATGATCCGACGTTTCGGCAGTTCGTCTACTACCGTCATCAAGGTAGTCCCAAATAGGCATGTTCCTTGCCAAACTCATTATTTTCTTGAAAATCTGATTATTATAAATAATTTGACAAATATGTCCAATTTGACAATTAATTTGATTGAAATTAATTGTCAAATTCTTATTCTGTCTCCGGGATCGTGATTGCTGGTCTTCAGCTTAAGCTATTCCTAATCATTGGTAATCAGATATCTTTGATTTCCAGGCTTGGTGTGCTTATGGCACTTGGTGTTATGGCAATGTATGCTGCTTCTTTCAGTTTCCTTTTTGTGAAGTTCTCCTCTCTTGGCAATATTGTCGTTTCGTCCAATTCAAACAGAATCAATACCCAAAACATAAGGACGAGGTGTGTACAACTGCAATTCCGTACGTAAAAGACCTATCTGAGAAAATCAGAAGAATAGGCAACAACTACAAGGTTAAAACAGCAATAAGAACAACGAACACCAATAGATTAATCCTAACCAAAACAAAACCGGACAACCTGAATCAGAGAACGAAAGAATGTATATACAAAGTACTGGGTGAATGTGGAAGAACGTACATCGGAGAAAGAAGTAGACCCATGCAAGTCAGAATCAAAAAACACCAAAAAATTAGTTCGAGTGGGAGAAACAGATAAGTCTCGCTTGGCTAAACACGCTTGGGGAGAAGATCACAGGATTATATACTTAATATGTGGATAAATAAGTGAATGACAATTTAGCATAAAAATCTCATTAATTTCGTGAAAATAACTGCCAAATTATCGATCTATAACCACAATATGTACCTAAATAAGGCCTTTACCATTGTCCTACTATTGTTGTAATTGTAGGACAATGGTAAACATGCGTTAATTAACTAACGGTAATTAATGTAATTAGGTTAAATTACATTAAAATGTGTAACAATCGGCCAAAATTAGCATCCGCTGCGCTTCACATTACCAACCATCAGTGCTAGTGGTTAATCGAATGCATTATATGGAAAATACGGAGAATTTAAGATGGGCATCTCATCAATTTCATGAAGATCGCTACTAAACTGTCGATCTATAACTACAGTAGGTATGTATCTACATAATACAAAAACTTCGACGGTAAGTCAATTCCCATTCATTTATTCCTCCACACATTAAGTTTATATACAGATTTTCTGTGTAATGCATTCGGTCAACCAGTAGCACTGATGATTCTTGGTAAGGTGAAATATAACGTAAACTTCCAGGTTTGTTACTTCCAACATGTGAACATCAATTAACCAATACAAAGCACACAAGTTTTCCATACATAGGTACTTTAAAAAGCAAATAGTGTTGTTCTAAAATTAAATCCGATGTCTTCTTTCTGACATTCTTTGTAAACTTTTTAATTTTATAGTTTCGAATACGTAACTTACAAAAACGGAAATGAAAGTACGAAAAATATTAAAAACTATTTTACAAAAGCATTCATTGATACACATTTCTCGTTCATCAAGAAATGGTATGTGTTTCCCCTTTGTTGGCAGGTCCTCAGCTAAATATAATAAATTCAATTAAAAATAATTCGCCTACATTTAGCGCGTGTTCTCGTTATCCGTTACAGTTGAAGTAGGGATATATTCAATGATAAAGTTTGCAACTTACATGCGTAACCATGGGGATGCCCAACAGAAACATCAGGACGCATATTAAAGCCGTGAAATGGTTTCTGTGGGGCCTGAGGCTCTCCGACCAGTTATCCACGATACCGGTGACGAAGGCTTCGACCAGGCAGAATCCGCTGTCTATGCCCAGTATCTGTTAAATGAAAATTTAAATTGGCCGGACATTTGCACGGTGTGAATAATTTAAGTTAGGGACACGCCATCATGAATTTTACCAGCAACTTGTATCGTATAACAGTGAACATAATTTGCTATAGCGAGAACTCGAGATAAAAAAAAAATCATTGTATTCTCTCGGTGTTTTCGAAATTATTATGTCAAAGTTGGTAATAAAAGTTGCAGAATTAGAGAAAAAACTGTGCGATGTTCCTTTTATAACTTTAAATATAATATCTAACATCTCTTGGTCTCGCAAAATATGCACTTAACAAATTTCTTATCCCTTGGTACTTACCACAAGCATAATGAAAAACACGATTGCGAAAAAGGCTGATCCCGGAAGCTTCAGAACTACCTCAGGGTATGTCAAAAACACCAGGCCAGGTCCACTTTTAACGACATCCCCAACATCGGTTTCTTGAGATAAAGCCAAATGACCCAAAATGCAAAACGTAACAGCACCAGCCAGTAACGATGTCAACGTATTCACTATGCAAGTTATTATAGCATCCCTGAGAACAAAGAACAAATCCGTAAGAGAAAGAGCATTATAATCACATAATCAATAATCGCGTATTAAGGAAAGAATTATTTAACATCAGAAAGTTATTGAGGTAGGACAAAGAGAAACCAATTGTCTAGTAGAATGGTTCTCCACCTGGGGTACGCGAACCCCTGAGCGTTCGCAATGGGTCACTGGACGGTTAGTAGGAAGAAATGGTATAATGACCAATATGATCAAAGAATAACTTATTGTAAACAAAAAGCACCCATGCGAGTAAAAATTTTGAACAAGAAGTTCATAAAAGATAAAAATTACTCGCGTCAAATGCCGCAATAGCTTAGGGGCAGTGTTTTATTGGCGTATTGTAGGAGCGTAGTTTATGGACGAGTCCAAGGTATAAGAAATCGTCTAAAGAAACGTGTGAGCACTCAGCCCTCGCTACTTACACTTAACCAAGCTACTGCGCCTAAACTGTTCTTGATAAAACCGTAAAAATTAACAGCCTCCATATCCGCTTACTTTACCACACAGAGGTTAGATCGTTTTCCCGTGGAAAAGTCCTTCAAATATTGTTTGAGCTTAGGTTTGAAGTGCAGTTATCTTTTCAAGGTAAACTTTTTCACCTGCCATCCAGGTTACATGACAGCGATTGGCTGCAATGCTTAGCTTATTTATCTGACATTTTTCAACAAATCAATAAGGTAAATCTGAGTTTACGGGAAAGTTCAATTACTTCAGAGTATCAAAGAAGATAGAATCTATGACTAAAAAGATTGAGTTTTGAAGATCTTGTATTCTTCAGGGCTAGACAGACTTTGTGTTTGAGACTTTGAGTGCTTTTTTAAACAAAAAAAAAATGAGTTGCATCTCTTTAGTGAGAGATATAGCTATAACTGTAAATATCTGAACACTTAGAGGGATTCAAATTATCAACTGTGAGGTACTTTCCAAAGCTCGATGAACATATTAACTGGATTCAAAATCCTTTTTCTGAAGAGAATTTTCAATCAGCACAAAATGAAAGTCTGATTGAAATTTCTACTGGCAGCACATTAAAATAAGCTTCCACGGAGACACCTCTTGTTAACGTTTGGTGGACCTCAACAGTGAATATTAACGTCTGTCTAACCTGCCAATGAAGGTTTTGTGCCGTCTCTTGTGGAATACGCGGATAATCTCGTCATTCTGACTCTAAGCTGGTCGAATAATATAGTGCAGGACAAGTGCAGCGGCTCTAGCTTTTTTTTAGTAAGCAGCGCAATAGTGATGGAGCAAAAGAAAACTTGAGAGTGATGAAGTAGAACTGTCCAGAAAAGTTAAATACATTGGCGACATTCTGTAAGCTTACTTGGTATCAGCACTTTCAGAGAATGAAAACCAACCTAGCAAATCATATTGGCTAAATAAGTTTTCGGAAAAAATATAGCCGTTAAGATCTAATGTGACGTGTTGAGCATACAACCGCTGGTGAGTCATAACTTAAGTATCATTGGCGCGATTTACAAATATGTAGCAGCAAACTGCTATAAGTCAACAAGATGAAAAGGTTTTCGTGTTTAGGAAAAACGGGACAATGAAAAATACTCTTACAGCAGCAATAGAATACCACAAATATGCACGACCAAATCATGTTCAATCTTTAGAGAATGAGTTCAGACCACATTGTTACAACATATTGATTCAACATAAATTCCTAAGTAAAAGAATAGATCGAATGAACTAGCATAAATCCATCTACAGAAGTAAACTGATTGATTTGTTTTACAGACGAATCAGCTGATAACGGAGCAGGAGTAGAAAACTGCATAGCTTCAAAAAATAAAGCTGATCTGTTAAATCAAAAGACAGTGCTTCCTACCAAGTACCTTCAAAATTTTAACAAATAGGAATAATATTAAATTGCCTTGCATATAAGGTCATTTTTTGCAGGCACTCATACATTCAGGAACCGAAAGAAACGAAGAAGCCGGTGAGTTAACAAGAAAAGAATCACAGGATTCATATACAAGCCCAGAACCTGCCCAGGGGGTCTCCAAAAGGAGGTGGGTTTAAGAAAAATACACTGGAAGAATAGTATAACTAGCTAAGATATTTACTGTAACTTCAGTACAACACTGGAGGTACCCACTGCAGATTGTGTAATAGGATAACAGGGATTGCATGCCACATACTGCATAAATGTCAGACAATGCATGCAAAAATAGAGGCAATTTCTGGCAAAAATGAACCCAGAGGATCATTTCGATCAACCAGCCTCGCCAGTCTGTACAGATTAGTAGAGAGTAGCAGAATTTCAAATAGTTAGAGTGATAACGGATGAAAGAAATGCGAAATTAAATACAAAAAGCCCAGAGGTTTCGATGTTACTGGAGACGCCACGTCGGATTGCTCCCATAAAAAGAGAAGGCGATAAACTATCAATTGTATGATGCAGCGTAATATTTCTTAGGTATTATACAATTACTTGTAACAATTGTGGTGAAATTTATTGTACGATCCTAGGGCGGGTAAAGCTCCACAGCCAATACTATAGGCGAAGAAAATTTGTGTGGCTCCATCCATCCACGGACCAGGCGTTAATAACTCTTCCCAGCGCGGGGTAACGTAATACAATAAACCTTCGTAAGCTCCATCCAAACTGACGGCTCTTACGAGCAAAATTATTAAGACCACATATGGAAAAGTGGCCGTAAACCATATTATCTGAAAGTAAATAATATATGTACAGCATACACAAAAAGTATGAATTATTGAATGCAAACATAAAAAGTTACACAATTTATGACTCGTGTAAAATAATGTAATAACAATGTTCTATACAATAAATTTTTAATAGAAAACAGTACAAATCCCGTTTTAAATTAAAAAGAAAAACATATGATACAAATCAAACAGAAATTGTGTGTAAACGAATTTTCCAATAATTCCGACAGTTAATTCTGTAAATACAAACATGCAGGTGATAGCACCGTCCATATTGAAAACTACATTCGTTAAATATTCATTAATTCCACTCTCATACACTACTATTAAACATACATACGTGTACAAAAACAGACAAAACAAATAAATGACGATGGAAAACAAGATGCATATACAAGCATTTAAACGTGTACGTTATTTAAACCATTCAGATGCCAGCTAAACCCTTTTGAACAATTGTACAAACGATGTCAACGCAACTCATAATCAGCATTCGCTCAGTGACCCTTCTATTTACAAAGGGAAAATATTAGCGGAAGCAAAATGATCTGGACACGGGGAGGCAATGGATAAATTTTAAATTTTAATTAATTTAAATTCTCAGTTAATTCTGGAATTTCCGCTTTAATATGATTTGTAATGCACACATTACTTTTCTCTTATGTTGCCGATACTACCAATCTGTGACAACAAATGACCGTTACTCTAAAATTGCAAATAAGCAAACTTTTGCTATTTCTCTTATTTATTTGGATGGCTTTCCGAGGTAAAGTGTTTTTTCACTATACTTTTATTGCTCGTATTTGTCGTTGATCCTACATTTTAAGGTGACTGTTAGATAAATGTTTATAAATGATTCTAACAGATCTATCCCATTATTTCGATTGTGAAGTTAATATTTTGGAAATGCGATATACTCGTATCATCGTTTGATAATCCTCAGTACTTCATGGCCACAGTATATCTTCTGAAGTGAGTCTAAATTAGAAACAAATGGTGGAGCCACTAGTGTTATGTATTCTGCTATACTTCTGCCATAAACTCCAACATGTCTCCACACCATGCCTTTTTTCCATAATTTCTCTACTGGATCCCTTGCTCCAGGGCAACGTTGGCTGAGAGTAGGCGAAAGAAAAAAAAAAGAATTGGAAAAAGAGATGAACGGAAGAGAGTAAGAAAGTTAAAGAAATTTTGTTAAAAAAAGAAGGAAACTTTAAAAAGAGACTTTGAATGAAGCTTTAAAACAAACTTTTCTAAAATTTCTTTCAAACAGAAACTGAAAAGATGACTGTCTTAGATTGTGAAGATACCACACACCACAGTCCCACACCATGCTTTTTCCATAATTTCTCTACTATCCAGAACCAATGGAACACTGTGGTTCGGAGATCTATCCATTCACTAGGCTACTCTTCTAATTCATTGTCAAAGAACAACAAACAATAACCAGACCTGTAGCATTTTTTTTTTCTCCGAACTACCTCGTTGGAACCAGAGAGAGCAAATAAAAAGTCAATTTCTTTTCTATGCTTGATTTTGTCAAAACATTCTTAAGATCATTTGATCGTTTTCGGGTTGTTATAACCTATATAGCTGCGACAGATAGATGTTAATTCGACAGCTAAGAATTTTCAATGGACTTCATTCCACAATCTAGCTGAGGTCACGAATTTTTTGCTGGCTGAGATCATTTACACACTCGCTGTTTGTCCATTTTTGTTTGTTTATTCCGCTGCTATTATGCTATCTGTCCCATTAACGGATATAGATTGGACAAATGCAGTACCTTAATTTACCACACTGTTGTAAGTAAACTGTAACTTTCCAAAATAACTTTGGGGAAATTACTGATTGGTCTAAAAATAAAAAAAAGGATGCTTCAAAAGAAAATGTTGAGTTCTTGTAATTTTTCTAAGAAAACGATTAATAACCTTGAATAAAACTTGGAAAACCCTTATGATTAAGGTAATTTAATATTATTCTTATCCGTTTTGATTTTATAGACACTTGAACGAAATGAAATATGTAACGGTAGATATGATGTATGATCTATATTATATAAACATTTTAAAAAATGTCATTGAGTAAAAAATAAAATAATCTGTAAAACATCACGCGTGTATCAGAAAGTTTGTATTTAATTTAATTAACTAACAAACACTTTTAATCAACGATCGAATAAGAATAACAACCCCCAACAAATAATGATTTAGTACAATAGATTAATGTTAGTTCCAGCCTCATTTTTGAAATAACTTCCAATAATAGAAGTTTTTCTTACTAATATTGAAATTCGTAACAAAGCTTTGAATATACTTCATAATATAAATTCAAAATCTGAAAAATCACACTTGTGATAACTAACAATGTTGGAAAAATAAGAGATTCCCAGTTACCACACTTCGGAAAATGCTAGTTACTTTGCAGAATCGTTATGAGGCATTTGCGGGTGCTTAATTGAATTTATAATCAAGAGACCCCTAACAGTAAGTTTATTTAACGCCGCAGTTTGTAGCCAATTATCCCATTTTAATTAGCATCGTGAAGTGTGAATAAACACACCAAAATTCTGTTATGAAAGCGTAGATAGAGGAGAATCTACGCCGTAGGTAAGATAACGATGAAAATAAATATACAGTAAATGTAAGTTCTTAAATAATAAAAACTTACTTTCCCGCTTTCGTTAAAGACCTTTCCTTAATAACAGAACTAGATTAAAATCCATCCAATGAGAGACAAGTGATAACTGCCACTGCATACCTCCAATCTCCTCAATTCCGTTCGTTATTCCAAGTACCTTATGCTGCAAAATGTTAGGCTATTTATAAAAAGTGCTCAATATAACATTTAAATTCAGACATAACCACTTGCTTACGTCAGAAACTCACTCAAAAACTCTTCTACCGGCGTAGTGGTTTTATTATCTTATGTAATATTGTACGTTATGGTGAGTCAAATTAAAACTAAATATCACTATTTCCAACAGAACAATTTTGGTATTCCACCAATTATCTGAAATGAGATACATCAGTGAAATTCAGTGCTTTTTCACTTCTCATGTCACATACCACAGTCAGCCCAAGGTAAGTAAGGAACACTTGCGAAGGTACAGATCAAATAGTTATAATGTCCAAGCTTTTAATGATGCAATAATAAATATCTAACAGGAATACTATTGTCATCGATGCATAGCCAACTCCTTTCAATATCGGACACAGTTGTCCTATGAAGGTCATTCCTCCAGATCCTAAAGTATTGCCCAAATTGCAACTTCTTGATAAAACATTGAATTCCACAGAATATCATCGCAATTGAGTAGTGACAAGAAAAAGCACCTTAATAAAGTCAGAAATTTATTACAAGAAAAAATGATTGATATGTATTTCACATTTAAAAAGCACATTTACCACTACTACTACATTTGAAACATGTTTACTTTTTTATTATTAAGAAAGAAAAACAAAATGTGGAGCAACTCTTTTTTCACGTCCATTTGTGACACTCTCAAATTTGTTCCAAATGTTGTATAAATATCATTATTAAATTTTATCTCATTACACATGTATACCACACGCAATGTCACAAAAATTCGGGTTGCTGACAAATCGATACGTTAAGTTCTAAGAATAAATGTTATGTGTGAAGCATGGTGATCTGAGGTCAGTGATTCTTTGTGGAGTTTTTAACAGCAGGTGGCTTGAATCAATGCCAGACAAGAGTAGGTGCAAAGTGTATCGCCTGATCTATGCAGTGATAGTGATTTATGTTCACATCTGTTTCTCTTACCGTTAAACAGATTATTTTAAACATTTTTTTTTCAAATATCATAGCGGACTCATATAAGGATATATTATGCAGTGATTCCATTAAGGTGTTTAGTTTTAATGATATCAAAGCTGCTTATTAAATATTCCTTTACTCGGTCCTGTAAGCCCTAACATATACAACACCGGACAGTGCCATCTATAGAGCAATAGCTAAACTATACATTTCCCATAATGTTCTATTTTAAAACAAAATATTTACTGTGGTGTCCATCTGTGTTAAATTTGAAGGTTAGTTTTCTATTCGTACATCCATGACTCGATCGGTTGTTGCGGTTGTGTGTAAGGTTTAGTACGCTTTCGTTTCTGATAAGTACAAATAATTACATTGGCACAAATTATTTTACAAGGAGATTAGTAGTCCTAATTTAATTTCCTAACGTAAAATATCATTATAAAATTTAAGTGATATGTTTACCTCACTGAAAAGTAGGAAAATCAGTCATCACGGTATTTGAACGTTAGATGATACTATAATAAAATCCCTGAAATCTGACTTTAGTGCGTAAGGGGTGAGCGATCTTGGAGATCCACGACCGCTTGAACCAGGGAATTACCACCGTGTTGAGCGCGAACACAAGCAACGATAAGAGTCTGCTTAATAAAATCTCGGAGTGTCGGAATTTGCAGATTACGATCACTTTGTACATTCATAACGGACCAAGGACCCTTCACGATTAGCCGTAGCGTCCTTTTCTAAAGTGCCTCGAGAAATTTTAGTGGGGTAGGCGTCATCGTTGCCCACCCAGGAGCGCCGTAAACCAGAACAGACCTTAGGATGCACTTGTAGAGAAGCCACTTGCTTGCTAGGTTAAGGCGACTCCTCCACCCTAACATTGGGAATAACGAGTTGCGGGCAGCAAGGAAACGAGTTCTGAGCTCGGATCTCGTCGACCAGCTGAAACGCTTGTCGAAATTAATTCCTAAGCTCTTAATCGGGTGGGTCCAAGCTAACTAGACATTTCACACGCAATACGTGTCCCAGGATCCCTTTTCCTTCTTAAAAATCCAACTCCTACGTATTTGAATCAATTCAAAGGAAGTCTCCATCGAGAGGACCAGCGAGTGAGGCTGTTTTTCGTCGCCTGAAAGCAATCACCAGCCAACCTCTTGTTCCTGCCATTGGCATATTTCATTCATTCATTCATTTAGTTAGGGTGGGCACCTATAATCCGGCCACTTGAGCTAGTACCTGAGTCATTGTACAGTACCTATTAAACCGTACCTATTAAATCTCTTACTTCTTACTTGGACAGCGTTGGTTTCTCTACAAAGCCCAGTATCTTGCCCCAATGGAAATTTGAGAACCCTCGAGGATCCACAGATCCTTCCCGAAATATTCCTGCCTGAGTACCTTCAATTCCTTACATGTGCAGACTACATGTAAACTCGCTTCTTCCTGTAGTTCGCATCTTCTGCACCACGGTTCGCTTCCTCGACCTGTGTTGTATAGATGCTTTTTCAGGGGACAGTGTCTAGTTACCAGCCCAGTAATTGTTTTAGCTTCTTTCTTGCTGCGTCTGAGTAGGTTATCAGAGAATCTGCCAAAATCCCCACCACCTATGAAGTTGACTTTCAGTTGACCTCCATTTCTTTGTACTTTCTTTATCTAACCATGTCCAGATCTCTTTTCTAGCGGAGTAAATGGCTCAATGGGTGCTAGTTTCCGAAGTAGGTCTACCAGTAATAACAACGGGGGTCCCAATAAAGGATCCTGCGGTACTTCAGCAACGTATATCGCAAGAACCGAACTTTGTTTTATTTATTGCATTTGGAAGCATACATGAGTCTACCTTCAACATTACTACCTTAGAATTTTTCATTTGCTGCCATCATAAGTAATTCCTTTTCTCATTTTACGCTACCAACAAGTTCATTTATTTAAGTTGGTGTTGGGATTGTGGAACTTGTAATATGCCGGACAGAGCTACTATAATTGTAGTATTTAAAGAGAGAAGACATTGGCATGCAATATTGAGCATTGGTATTTTTCGTGACTGTTATAAGCAGATTTTTCCAAAAATTAATGGTTTTTTTTAGTTTTTCAAATTTTACAAATTTCAATATTGCTAGCTTCTTATGTTCTATCATTAAGGCTCATTCTTTTAGTACTAAAAACTGATTGTTCGTTTAGCTCAATATTACGTTTGTTATTCTAATTACTTCTTCGTTTATATGTATAACTTTATAACATTACGTATCCAATGGCTTCAATACGCGCAGTGTTAATACACACATTACATACTTCGATCATTTCAAAAGTATTACGGATAAAAGCATTATTATCTATTTTAACTGTCTAAACAATCATTTCAGTGGATTTTATAATACTTATGATAAACATAATTGACGTTTTGATCCATTGTCAGCTGTGGCTTGGTAGCCACACCTCTCTGGTTTTTACTCTTAGTGCGTCTTTTTCAACTTTTAAATTTTAGTTTTCCTGAATTAACTTTTCGAATTCTATCTTTATTGATTAATGTGAGTGTTTTAACTAACACATTTTATTTACTTTATACAAAACTCCTCCAAACTACCACCTTTTCTAATTTTTAATTGCATATACGACATATTACTACCTTAGATTTGCACTTACTTTCGTCAGAAGTAATTCTATTTAAGGTGGTATTTGGATTATAATATGCCGGGTAGAGCTACTATAGTTAGGCTACTTAAACAGAGACTGAGCATGCAATATTGTATATTTTGTATTTTTAGTGGCTGTCTTTCTAACTTTTAAATCGTAGTTTTTCTCATTTAACTTTTTCAGATTTTATCTTTATTGATTAATGTGAGTGATTGTAAATAGAGGGTATTTTAAGTAACACATACTATTTACTATATACGAACTTCTCCATACTACCACCTTTTCTAATTTTTAATTTTATACACTGTACTTTCATGGTTCATCTACAAAAAATCCAAATGTTTGAATAACTATAAAAAAAAACATGTAAGCAAGTATAGTGGAATGTTTTCATTTGTACTATACAAGATGAGATTCTTTTTGGTCGAAATATTAAAGGGAATATTCAATTAGTTTGTTCATTTTGGCAGCAGCCTCACATACTCAAGCGCAATCATGTTTGTACCTTCTATTGAGTCGAAAATCAAATAAAGAAATGCTTTTACGCTTGTGCATGTGTTTCGCAACACTGTCAAAACGGAGAAATTCTAAGATTACAAAAGCATGCTGCTTGCTTCGTCATTTGTATAAAAATGTCAGAGCTAAAATATTTTTTTTCTGGCAGATTTCCATAAACAATACACGGCAGAATAGGCGAGTTTTGTTTTTTAAATGCTTTGTGAAAATTAAAATGTTTGAGATACTATTATTTGGTTAGCTTCTTTTCACAAAAAAAAAAACGCCTATGTTGTAAAAATAACTTTAACAAAGTAGCCTACGTTGAACTAGTATTAGTTTTAGTAGTATTTGGAGCGAAAGAGGTTGTCTGAGTTCCCCTTAACTTACACTTTCAAGATTCCATTGCGCTTATCTATTCACGAATTGTTTGGCAATTTTAGCTATAAATGTATCGAATAAGTCGAGCTGTAAATGCATTGATATATATGTCCGCCATGTTGCTTTGCACCTATTCTTAAATCTACGAAAAGTAAAGATCACTTGATCACCATTTCTATCCAGACACTCTGTCAAACTATCATGCAAATATAGTGAAATAATAGCTTTGTCTTTTTATCCGTTTGCGTTGCAACGCAAAGGCAAAATTTTTGACAAAACCGCAATATTTATGAAACGAAATTTTGCATCGTGACGTAAAAATAATGAGTTTAAAACACATACAAATAGTTTACGTTATGATTGTGATTAAATTCATGACAAACTTACGCGTCTTCAGCAAAAATCCACCTTCACTGATGATTTAAGATTTTCAATACAAACAGCTACTTGCGTCATGAAGCAACATTGTTCGAATAAGAAATATCTTGCGTATTGCTTCCTTCCGCAACACAATTAGAACACAAAACCTCTACGGCGCATGTCCGTGCGTTTTGCGTTTTAACGCAAAAGGAGAAAAAGCACAAAGATAATAAATGTAGAGAGAGAAACATATTAAGCTATTGAACTATAGATGGCAGTACATATGACCAAAATAAATCGCGATCCGATATTAAGAAACTATCCGATATTCGTTACCTTCGCATAATAAATAAATCAACTCACCACCGCCGTTTTTGTAGCACAGGTAAGGAAACCGCCACACATTTCCCAATCCCACGGACAAGCTGATGCAAGAGAAAAGGAAATCCAATTTATTACCCCAGCCGCCTCGTTCTATCACGATTTCCGGCGGCTTATTAAGTCACCGATTTCTCATTACTGGCTGTCATTCTTTATCCTCTGAGGAAGACACTGCGACGCGTTGGAAAACGAAGAGTTAAACGTCAGTTCGCTATCCTCATTCCAAAAGAAAGTCCTGTTCGATGTCTTCTCTGAAAATCATAATTCAGAAATCAATTTTTAAATAAATATTCCTATAAAGAGTCGTACTTTAGAATCCGGTCTATACATATAAGGTATTAGCCCGAAAAGATTTGTATAAATTTAAGTCAACGCACTAATTTCACGATGTTTCGTGTAACAAGGAGGTACGTATAATCAAAAACTATCGCTTAATCGGATCCCTTAAATATCGTTCGTCATACACTTGTGATCATAGTTGAAATTATTAAGAAGTATGTGCGAAAACACATTACGTCGAAGTAGATTACACATTTCACTCGGTGCGTGCACATACTAAACTCTAGAATGAACTAGACGACATTGCCAAAGTCATTTTATAAACTTGATTATAAATCTACAACTAATTGAATTTATAGAAGCAGCCGACACGTATGTAAGATAATTTAATAATAATTAGTACTTAATTCAAAGTATCTAAAGCCAAGGAAAAATACTGACGTGATGTAATGAATGAATAGCGGAGAATAAATAAGTAATTCGTCCAAATTATTCCGGTACTAATCTAATATCTGAATGAGATCAGTGTGGCGTACGCGCTGCTGCAACGAATGAGTGTCATATCCTTAAGCAATTCTAACACTTTGTAGTAAACCTATGGCAACCAACCTATGAAAGTGCTGCATTATAAGATCAATGTTTGTAAATAGAGAAAACTCTTAATATAATTACTATCTTAATTGACGTGGAGACCATTAGGATCTCGTAAGCGCTAACAGACAAAAAGACTTGGTTAAATGAGTATTAAAAAGCACGGAAACTTAGCACATTAGAAAATTAAAGGATTAGAGCACTATTGAGGTTTTTAGTCTTTGTATAAACTTTCTTATTCTAAATACAAATCATAGTAACATTGTCTACCTGCGAGATATTATTAAAAGAGCGTAATTTGCTGGTTATGTATGACAATAGGGCTGTTCGAATATGCAGTTCGCGAACGGTTCGTGATCACGTGAACCAATCAGAGAACAGATTGGAGTTCTCGCGAACTGGAGTGCGTTGTCTGATTGGTTCACATGATCGTGAACCGTTCGGGAAGTGTATGTTCGAACAAATCTAATGTATACATGTTGGGTTTATTTGCGGAAATAACAAAGCTAAAATTAAATTCGTAAAGTTTCGACTGTTCTGATGTAGATAGATCAAATCTATCAAATGTAGTTGCAGTTGGTTTGTTTTTTCTATCTCACTATTTGTTCTTACTTTAGTTAGTTTTTTTGTTATACTACTTTATCTGTATTTCGACAAATATGACATTAATTTGAAATTGAAATGTCTCATCTTGGAATCTCCTAGGAAATAAAAAAAATATGTAACTGCAAATAAACATATAAAAAATCATATTTACGTATTAATTTTGATTCGTTATTTTCTCAATTAAACAAATAAAAATCACCAATTGTCGTCGCCGAACAGTTTTATCAATATAACCTATACGGATTTACGACCTGTGGGTGGCGAAACCCTACCATAAAACCATTGTGTTCAACAATTTATTAGTTATTATTATCAGTTATATAAAAAATTTCCGTACCATGTATTTTTGGTTGCGAACTAATATTTTTCGAATTTGTCAAATTAGTACCACACCTTTCCTGACTGTAAGCATATGCTAGTTGGTCGATAAAATTTAAGTAGAGTGGTAAGGTTTTATTCAGATGCAATCGTCGGTGTGCCCGGAAATGGAAGAGTACCTTTTTTTAAAATTTAAAATTATTTGAGATTATAGCTAAAAAAATACTGCAAATGGAACAAACCTACAAATAGAGTACTTAAAACAAATGTAAAATTAAATAATTTTAAAGGTGTGGATCTGTTTCTTGCCAATCATCTGATTAAAATTTGCAGTTTTAAATAAGATAAGACTATAATTACTTCATGGAAAATATTTTAAAAATGCCTTTATAGCGGTGTTAAGTTATATTTAACTATAAAATGTTGACTTGATCACGAAAAACAATTATTGCCATTAATTTGTACTGCATTCGAACATTTTAATCATGTAGTTTATAAAAAGATGTGTTTGCTACAACAATTTCAAACGCCTTTTTAACATAACTTGCGTGGTTACTTAATGCGTTAAAGTTATTATCTAAATCTTGCATAACGTTAATTTAATGACTGGCCCTAATCTGTAATCTCATACTTTGTATGTAGATTGGATCAAAATTTACATCAACTGGTAAGATATAGAAATTAAAAAGAAGAGGGGTATTACCTATTCCATCTATACTGAGAAAAAGATTTCTTTATCGTTAATGCATTAATACAAAATATAATAATTAAATAAATTTAATAGTGGCAAAGGAATATTTATTAGGTCCTAAGAAGAAAAAATATTTGAAACAAATAAAGCATATCTTTAGTTTAATAATTTGTTTATTTGGCCAAAACAAACTATTTTATTAAGCATATTATATAAAGACTCCAGCTGTTGTCCGCAGTATACTTGAGATTTTCCGTAAACATGAAATTACATGTATTAACAGATTGACCAAAAAACAGTTAAAACCGCTGTACGCCAGTTGCCCGTTGCTCCTCCACATTGGCAAGTAATAGATAAATATTTCATAGCTATGTCAGCCATGTATCGAGTATGGATATGTATTTCTTGAACGGAAACTTTTTTTCTCGGTATACAGGTTTTAAGAAGCATGCAAATGAATTGTACTACTAATGAACATCCAAAGACAGAAAGTTTCAAACATACTCGAGGTAATTTATGTATACTATATACACTGTCACAAATCTATTTCCCCACGCATTTACGCTAAAACTAACAGAGATAAAAAGTTTCAGTAAAACCCAGTGGAATTGAGACGACATTGTGTACCAGATTCTATCATTGTAGCACCCTTCGTATAAATAGCCTTTCATCCACCTGCCCCACTTTATATTTTTTAAATTCCACCGTCGATTTTCTTCGTAAATTTACGAAGTTATCCGAAACAAAGCTTAACAAACACAGTCATATACATTAATTCGAAATATGCCCAGAAACTATCTCAGAGAAATGAAAAAGTATGCTATGCAAAGCATAAATGAATTATTTGTACTGCTCTCATGAAATATAACTTTTGCTGTGATCATCCTTTAAAGTGTCAACGTGAGGCACACAACGAACCATGGAAATAGAGAGAGGAGAACGCGCTTTGAAACGTACGCGTCCTATTTTAGAGCAACGGACTAATGATAGCCATTTTGTTCAATGTCAAAAAATATGAAAAATAACTCCAGCACAACCAGTTAAACAGCCTAGAGATCGCAAAGACACCAGTTATAACTATATACTTTCATGGGAGAGTTTGGTGGTTGAATCGTTGAATCACTAAACTACAAATGGCATCCTTTAAAAAGAAAAGTGAGGCATTTACACTTAATTGAAGAAAAAGGTATCTGAACCATGCGGGCTTAACCTAGCGAGAAAGAAGATATCGGGTCCCTTCTATTACAAGAAGCCGATTTCTTCTATCTTGTTTGCTCATCAGGCTTGAATCCTTTGAATTTTTTTTTTCTTCAAATCTACTTTATTATTTTGTTTTAGTTATTGTTTGTCCAATGCATACTACAATTTTTATTATAGAGTTTATCCATATAACTGTTCAGCACGTTCATAAGTACTTTTATTCATAGACAAATGGATCATTTCTTTCATGTGCTTTTTTTATTTATGCATTTAAAAAAAGTCTGTTGAGTTTTGTACCATCTCTTTTAGCAAGCACATGGAGACAGATTGGAAGCAACTTGAAGGGTCTACAACTAGAGGTTCAGGTAGTAGTGCTAAGCCTCATAAAATGACATTTATAAAGGTAATTCACACCTACAGATAAATTCAAAAATTTTCGAGCAAATAAAATTCATACCAAATCAAACAGGTACATTTACATTTTGTATAATATATTTTACATTTATTTATTATATTTTATTTTCTTTTCCAATTATGTATTTCATAAAATGAGTGTAAAAATCAATATGTATAACATATTACATAATGTGAAAAGTTCTACTATATGTAGGTACATAAAGGATGAATAAAGTTACCGTCACTGTTTTTTCTTGCTTAAATATGTGCATACCTATTCAAATAAAATTTTGCCGCTATCATCGACCTTCAAAATTAGAAGTATCTTTAGCGATTCTCCACACTCTATTTCTATGTCAATTGTGCAATTTAACACAAACAGCAAATATTTTGATAATAGAAGAGAAATAGAAAATTCTTCTCAGAGTTCTTGAATCGTGTATACTCGCACGTTATTAGGTGTACCTGCACATTATTTTAAATATCAAAATCATCCACCTTTTCCTTAGGTTCAGTTTCTATCAAACTCCACAAGTGACGTTTGTTGATTGACGTTTATGTCATTGTTAAAATATGGCGGATGATTTTAACATTTAAAGGAATGATAGAGCAAAACTCATACCTATTTCATTGGAGCGACACACTTCAATGTTTAATGTTTGAATCCATACACGTTTAATTTTTGAGATACTTTATGAGAATATTTCGAATTAATGCATATTACTGTATTTGTAAACCTGTTAACTGCCGAAAACTTGGAAATATCGAGGTACAATTTAGAAAATATAAATTGAGAAAGAGAAATAAAAAGCTATTTTTGCGAGCGGTGTTATAATGACATGTACAGTGGCGTCGCAATTGCTACTATTTTCTATATCCGTTAGTTTGCGGGTAAATACGTAGGGAACTACATGTGGAAAACCCTGTATAGTAAGAAAGATACCATAGTATATCAACACCGTCATCTATGATGAATAAAATCAAAAATAGTTATCCAAATACTTTTGAAGTAGTTTGTTCAAAGTAAGTAAATTCATAGAATGCTGAATTTTCAGTTAATATTTTATATATTAATGATGCCCATTGATTGTCTGAAGTGATGTATTTCAGTTGAGTTAATCGTAACTGCACTTGCATTCCCCCCTTTTGTAAGTATTGAAGGAATAATTTTAATATGTATAGAATAATTCCAAGTGGGTAACGTTAAACGTAAACTATATATGCGTATTTAAATAAATCATCTTCATCTTAACACTTAAAATAGTGTTGAATGGAGCATTTTATTTCTTTTACAATATAGTACATTATCATATGCAAATTCTACAGAGTGCGATTTCAATAATTAGGATTTTTAACACCGAAAGGCTTTTGTTTGTTAAAGTAATACGAAAACTAGTTCATGGTCTGGATATTTACAGTAGCATTATTTACTAATTTAACACCTATTTAATGTAATCATATGTCCAAATAACTAACAACAAACAGATTGCAAATACTAAAGTATCTTTGCGATTCGGTAACTAAAAATCGCATGCACGCGTAAAGTTCAAATAGTTAATTACATTTAGGTTACATCCCATTAAAACATTTGTTATATAATGTAACTATAATAAAAATTATTTAATGCATTAGTAAGACCATGCAATCTAATATTTTTTTCCAGATCACATATTAATGTTAAATACTGACACTAGCAAACATATAGTTAACCATCGCTAATCAATACACTCCAAATTATAGGGATTATTACAAATAAATTTACGAATTCACTTATGTTTGCCTTATATTAATGGTGGTTATATGGTCAGTATGCCGTGCATTTAAGAAGATTATTAAACGTATCTACAATTACTATTTTACCTTGTTCTGTGATGTCAATATTACATAAAATTATATACAAATGACAATATATTGGCTTCAGGTACAGCTCGTATGCGATGAAAAAAAAAAACTACGTCTCTGTATCATAAAAAAACGTTTACTATAGCGTCCATACATATTCAAATTACGAAATGAAGGAACACAGGACGGTACGCAACGATATAAATACAATTATTAGCAACGACGTATATTATCCTAATAAAATCCTATACACGAGGAAATTTACATTGTAATATCATTTCGCCAATTGTTATTAAGCTAGTTCAGTAAATCCTACACGCATGACGCGGTCACGACATATTTGTTATTATAGTTAGTTATGCATATGTCAGCATTCACAGTTTATTTATTAGATATGTAATCATTTTATCTAAGCAGTAATTGTTAAATTGAAGCTGTGGTGTACTTATAGTAAGTAAACCGACTTGAATTCAGTTTTATATTAGTGAAAAATGCTGCCTCGCGCCAAATTGCGTCGGTAAAGTAGGGTGTTATTATTTAGAACAAAAATTAAAAACCATTGACTTAATCAATACTCGCGCCGCTCCAAGTTTCTAGTAATTTAGTTCTACTATATCTACAGTGTTCATACACTTCCATATAGGCAATTAATTCTCATATTACTACATTCTACATGCCAACTGAAAAATCTGAAATAAAAATCGATAAAAAACCGCCACACAAGATTAACGTACCATATGTAACATTAAACATAATTATCTCCGATCGTAAGTAAGCTTAACATAGATGTACCACTGACCGAGGATAGAAAATTTATGTACATATATTTAATCACAGGAAACTTTTTTCCAAGCGTTTGAAATTTTGGCATGACCGCCATCGTGTTAGTTAATTAGGAGAGTTCATTGTTAAATATAGAATATTCAAAAATACACTAGGTATTGGCCGATCATCGACTTAAGCTACACGAATAAATGTATGTATTTAAGTTAAAGTGTGCAAAAATTTGGAAAAAAGCTGAAAATTTGCCAAGTAAAAATGCAACTGAAAAAATATATTTATAATGAGTTGCGATCTATAAATTTGGTTGCCATCTGGCGACTTATACTGATATTTTTTTATTCACACGAATGACCTCTGCGTTGTTCCATTCAACCCAATTCTTTTTATAAAGTAGCTAGAATTGCATCGAACAGAAAATTAAATAAATTATTGCTACAAATATATTTTGAAATGCGAAATATTAAAATATTAAGTAAATACAATAAACAAAAATATGTGAAATATTTGCCCCTTAAAATCTAAAATAATATTTTTATATTTAATAGAACTTTCTGTTCTAAGAATAAGAATAGCACCATCAGTTACACATACTATTTATATACCCAAATATTTAAAATATGTTAATGGAACATAACCTATGATGCCTATACAGTGACCGACATCCATTTTGCAACGTGGGAATTTTTTTATTGTTAAAATACCAAAAATTTTCTTTGGGAGGATAAGTTTATCTCTAACAACCCAACAAATTTATTTTGACCCATGTCACTAGTAATATAGCAACAAATTTAAAATGTAGGTAAGGTAAATGTACGAATTTCTGACCCTGTCCTAATTATTGACACCTTTCCTATATTTTTTCCTATAATAGTTTCTTTTGCTGTGTTTTAGCGCAGCTTTCGATTGAAAATAATCCCACAAACACTTACTTTAAGTAAGTGTAGTAAAAAATTGTTCTTCCAGTGTCATCTTGGAATCTTAAACATTGACATCATTCTTTCCCTTAAAGTGTCAGTAATTGGGACTTTTACCTTATAATAATAAATTACTAGATCCATCGAAAACATATAAGTGGGTTTTGAAATTAGAAAAAAGAATATTAATAAGCAAAAAATAAAATGGTACCACCTAATATAGTTTTTAAGTTGAATTAGTGAACAGCAATGAAACACATTAAATTTTGACAGAATATTTGGTTCTGTTATTTAAAATTGTGCACTTTAAGTAAATCCTGATAAGCTTTGAGGCGTAAAATGAAATCCATAGAAGAATTATTTGTAGAGACATCGCGGACATATCGAATTTTAAGGTTTATGTTTATTTAAAGCAAAACACTATTTGCTTGCATGTTAAATAAGTACCGGTCTTCGAACGTTCAATTCTTATTCATTTTTATATACATTGTTTATTAAAATGAGTATTTGGTGTTCTCATAATTAATTTGAATTAAGTGTTGAACATTTATTTTTATTTATAAACATTAAGCTATTCTTATTTTTGTATTGTTTCTTATTTGTTATATTATTAGTAGTTAAAACCTACATTTTTCATTTTTTTTTAATGGATTCAATAATTTTGTGGGCCGTAAAGTATGTAACTCTCACAGTTTCCATTTCCTGTAGGAAACGAAAAAAAAATAGTGAACCCAATGATTTTATGATGTAGTTTATATTGATAATAATCGGAAAATTTATTGATTTTTCTTGGTTTCTTCTCTTCAAACTTTTCTAGTTGTAACTCTGTCAGTTAAGTAATAATTGTTTAAGTATCGACGAAATTCAGAGATTTTACTTCAACTGATCTACTAAAACCAAAGAAAAATGGAATGTTGTTTAAAAAATATGTGATTTTCAGTTTCTCTAAATATATTCACGAACAATTTGCATATGGCTTTAGAAATGAATTCAACATTTTGGGTATCATGTCGTCAAACGTCACTTTTTGCCGATTCATGGCGCACTTTTTAAATTTGCTGCTATACTAGCAGTCATGTGACAGGTGTCAAAATAAATTTTTAGGTTGTTAGACATGCTGAACCTACTCCTGCAAAAATAATAGGCACTTTCTTTCTAACATTGATCAGTGAACAAAACAGGTTTTATTCAAAGGAATCATGTTCTATTTGAAAAATTTAATGTTGTGGTACAACAACGTACATTTTGCGATAAATGAATTTAATACTTGTCATGTTTATTGTTAAGATTATAAAAAACAGATTTGAGTATTTCTATTTGCGCTTGTTCCGGAAAAAGGGTATACTTTTAATAATATCACATCGAAACCTCACCTACCAAATACAATAATAGAAGAGAATATCTCCACTCCAAGCACAGGACTACTTCCGTTATCATCCCAGTCATTTTCAATGAGAATGACTATTCAGGCATCGTCAACAAATGCACAAGTTAAACTGAAAGTGTGTTTATAAAGTAAAATAGATTAAAATTTAAGAACGCTCTCTGTGTCTACATTTGTGTTCAGTTCATTGTAACCGAAAAAACACTGCTTCAAGGTCAGGAACATCTGTCTTAGGATGGGCTTATCAATAAGGATAAAAGTGCAAGGTAAGCAGCTGACAGATATCGTAAACTGACAGATAAAGTTTTGTACCTGCTTATCATTATATTTTTAACTCTAAGTTTAGTGTCTATAAGATTATTAACAGTTGGTAATACTCACGGGTAAAAATGCGCTATGATTCAAAAAATAAACTGACGTCTCGTTTGACATTTGCAGCAGTACAGCAACTATTAAATTCTTGCTATTTATGCTAAATATACAGTATAGTTCGCATGAAATATGAGAAGCGCCATCTTTACGACAATTTCTGTAATACATATATTTAACGCTACTATATGCATGCAATAGTCTGTAACACCTATATGCGTTACGTGCATCAGATATAAAGATAAAGTTTTAAAAATTGCAACACAGATACTTCTATTACCTCGTAACATATATTTTTAATAATTTTTACAAATGTTTATTATTATGCTACAACACTAATATTAACCATATTTTTTACTCACTTTGTCCACAATAGAAATACGTTATGATTGCCAAACTGGTTTGTTATTTATACATAATCTTCTAGTTAGAATAAAGGCATTTTTTAAAAACACAAATTTTACAACACATTTTTTTCTCCGTGTAATATTATGAAAAAAAAGCCAATAATTATGGACGTAAAATTAACATAAAAGCAACAATGTTTATCTCCGAATCAATTGTAATTAGTAACACTAAATAAAATGACCTATATATAATCATTAAACAACAGGGAAAGACTGTTAAATGGAGTATCTTTCTCTTAGGCTGATTTTTAACTTTGGTAATATTCTAACAGCAAATTAAAATTAAAATGCACATTTTAAAATTAACAATAGCTTTTTTTATAGTACCGTGTACTTCCATGAAGTTTCATTAAATCTATAATTTTCGTGTTATACAAGTATGACATACCTATGCACATATTGGAAAAGAGAGATATGAATATGACACTTGTGCCTAACAACCTTATATCCGGAATGTATTTTTATCACAATACACAATGTAATTGTTGTAAATGCATAAATACCTACATACTCAGAAAAAAAAGCATCAGACTGCAAGAATAATACGATTGCTATAGTTGATTCTTTTTTATTAAAAGTAGCTGTTAGTTAGCCATACGAAAGAAAAGTATATATTGAAAAGATGATTAGTATATAAATACTAAGTAGAAACCTTACCTCTCAATTCAACATTTCTTGTGGTAATGTTCAAATTAGTAGGAGCTAAACACGCTCAAAAATCTAAATTAAAACCGGCTTAATCTAAAATCGAACTGAATCGTTGTGGGTAATCATGTGTTTGTGGTGAACGCATTGAATTGTTTTTCATCTCCCAATTGAAACTATTTAAAGAGTAATTGGTTTTAACTTTTTAATCATTATTGTACGGAGGCGCGAGAATAAGTTCGCCTCGTGCATCGCGTAGGTTTCACAAAAATCGAATATATGAATCCACTACTATTCCTTCCGCACAGATCCGGTTAAAACTTTACTCAGATATTCTTTATTTTACCCTTATATCTACATTACCTTTTGCAAAGCGCTTATTTCAAATTTTATCTGCGAAACTGAAAACCGGCACCTGAACAACTAAGTGGCGTCGCCTAGCGTCATTTGCTTATATTTCGAATCGGGAAATCTACCGCTGTCTTCGTCGAACAAGATTGCGCTTTCTAAAGTAGGTGTCGCTACTAGCGCTAGGTATTTCGTTCATTGATAATAATAGCATATTGGAATGAACTGTAAATCGTGCAGTCAGGAATAAGAGCGAAAGCGATGTGATGTAATATAAAATTAAATGTATGATCAGAACAGCAATTTGAAATGGGCAAAATTTGGTACCTATTATTTTTACCTAAAAAATATAGTTAAGTACCTACATACAAAGTAACAACAAAAATATATTTCAAGTATTTTTTTAAGAAAATTCTCACATTTTAACTCTATTTTGTATAGTAATTTCCTAAATAATATGAAGGAACAACTATATTACGTATCGACAATTATGTATTATTATAAATGTAATCATTCATTTGTTTAAAGTTTTGAAACATCTTTGTCGACAATTTTCTTCAGCCTTGTATATTAGAAAGAAAAGATATATACAAATGTAATTAGAATATCAAAATATAAAATAAAAAATTGAGATTTGTGGTATGTACTAACCTATAATAGCTCTTGTAAACGTAATTTCTGGAATTGGAAGATAATATTTACTTACCCTAATAAGATACTTTGAAGAAATGCCTTCTTTCAAAATGTCTTATTGAGGTAAGTATAATCATTATTTTCTAATTCCAGAAATTGCAAAAGAGCTGCTATAAATAATTAATACATATTTCAAATCTCGACTTTTTACTGGCTCTATTTACGACGTTAGAAGTGAAACAAAATGACGAAATTTTGACTTTTCAAGCCTCGTTTCTCCTCTAGTTTTATTCTAAATTCTATTTTACCATTACAAATATGTTTTAATTGCATTGTATTTTTCATCACCATACAAAATAGTTCGTTTAATAGCGTTTTTAATGTTTGCATAATACTGAATCATAACGTACTTCTATTGTGGACAAAGTGAGTAAAAAATATGGTTAATATTACAGATTGTGTTGTAGCCTAATAATAAACATTTGTTAAAAATGATAAAAATATATGTTTACGAGTAATATGAAGTAATCTGTGTTGCTATTTTTTAAACTTTATCTTTGATCTCTGATGACGTAATGCATATAGTGTTACAGACTATTGCATCCATATAGTAGCCTTAAATATATGTATTACAGAAATTGTCATAAAGATGGCGCTTATCATATTCCATGCGAACTATACTGTATATTCAGCATAAATAGCAAGACGCAAGTTATCAAATATTAATCTGCTAGAATTTTCAGATAAACACCCTTGAGATTGCATCAGGCCCCAAAAACAAATAATATTAAAACAAAATTTATAAGGTGAGAGCCCAAGTAGCACAGAACATATAATCAATATTCGCCTAGTATAAAGATATATATACATTTCTCATCTGTGGTACCTATTTTTTCTTGATTTTTTATACACTCCAATAATCTGCAATAAGTATCAATTTTTGTTCGTATATACATTCATTATATATTTATTTTGAATTTATCTTTATTTATTTATTTTATATTTATTTTAGATCTTTCAGATACATATTTGAAATATTCCATAGCACTGGTGGAACTTCGTGCACATCTCTTCAGCAAATGAACCAATGATGTCATGTTTTCATCTCCATGTTTTGTTGTTTTTATAACATGGATAAATTGATTTTATAGGCGTTCTCATTTAGTTTTGATAGGAACACTAGAAATCGCTTTTATCGCTTTCGAATGTAAGTACTCTACTAAAAATTAGAACATTTTGAGAATCTTAAATTTAATAGATCTTTTTTTCATCCTAATATAAAAAAGTATTTACATTATAATCAAAAGAATTTGTATTCGTTCTAAACTAGTTTTAAACATCTGGAGCCTGTTGCATAAAAGTACAACTACAATTTATAGGTGATATTTTTTTACAATCTGTCAAAATTTGACTTATATGTATAGATTTGCAACGCCTGTAAGTCAAATTTTGACAGATTGTAAAAAAATATCACCTGTAAATTATAATTGTACTTTTATGCAATAGGTCCCTGGAGGTATTTTTATGTATCCGATTTACATTTTAAACATATAGATAACTTACATTCAAAAAATGTTTGCAATTCCTGTTGAAAATTACAGTAATGTACAGAAATGAAGTTACCAAAAATTGGGATATTTAATATAAGACGCTGGGTATATATTCTATTTTTTTGTCGTAGTTTTACCATGTACGTTACTGGAATTTTAAACAGGAACTGCAAACTTTTTTTTTATTATGCCTTATATTTATATGTGTATTCCACCAATAGGTTCGCTATATTTTATTTGTGCGTAGATAGAACCAAAATAAGCATCCAAAATCGGGACGAAAAATAATGCATTGAATGAATTATCAGTTCATCTATGATGAAAGTACAGAAACGGAAGTAATCAAACTTATAGGTATATATTTAAATTAAGTAGCAGTAGACTTAAGAAACTTAACGGGGTCATCTATACATGAATAAACATTAGCACCATTAACTAATTTATTTCTTTGTCAAACTTAAGTTTCTATAATTTCAATGAACGTAAAAAAAACAAAGATTCAATACTTCTTAATAGCATCTTATACTACCATTACACTAATAAAGAGTGCTTTTATCGCTTTCATATCGGGATGGGAAACGAACCAATTACTGAATTGATCAGTTTGACTTCAAAATCATTAAATTATTTTATATATGTAGTTTCTTATTTAATCTGAGGGGGATATCAAGGGTGTGATAACTTGTTAGTCGTCAAGGAAGTATTTATTAAATATTTATATTTTAAATAAATATATTTCCGTTTGTGGGGAAATGTTAATTAAAATCCAAGTAAACAATACACATTTTAATTAACAAATGTAACAGTTAGGTAAAATGTGATTTTTTTTTAAAACTTCTTTTCTTGACCATGTATATGTATTTTAATTTCTTCTTTTTCTTGGTTTTTTTAGCCTAAATATTTAAAACATGATGAATACACTATAACTATGTTTCGCTTTATTTTCAAAACTTTTTCAAGTATAAATAAATATAAAATTTAAATTATAAATATTTTTTTTGTTTAATATATGACAAATTGTTTTGTTTACTAGGATTTGGAATATACCATTATGTTTTATTTAAAGATTGCGTTTTAATATAGGATGTTTTGATTATTTGTTATTGAATTTTGTAATTAAATAGATCATTAAAACTATATTGTATTTAGCTATAAAATTAAGTTATGTAGTTTTGTGAAACATTGTCGGTTTTATCATTAACTGCATTTTTATGTTTATAAATTTGAATTAGTTCAAGTATATTACGTGTCTTTAAATTTTGTTGTTTGTTTAAAATTGTTATCTTGTTGAAATCAAAGGTATGATTTTGAGTTATTTCATGTTTTTTTAAGGCTGTAAGTTTTTATTATATTTGTGTCCTTTTATTTTATTTTCCAAGTATTGCATAGTTTCACCAATATATACACCATTACAATTTTTACAATGTATTTTATAAACTATGTGTGATGCTTTACTTTTTTCAATTTTTGATTTTAATTTTCAATAGATTTGGTTTTGTGTTTTGATAGGCGCTTTTGTAATTATATGATTTGAAAAATTGATTTATTTTTTCGGATAAATGTTTAACACAAGGAATTTTTATAAATTTTGTAATTGTTTGACTATTATTTATATTTTTTATTGATTTATTATAAAAAAGAAAAATCCTTTGTTTGAATATTTTATTTATAAGAGAATATGGATAATTATTTTGTTCTAGATAATTTTTTGCTTTATTAATCGTATCTGATCGAAAAACTGGACTTGTTAATGTTATTGCTCCGTCAGCTAAACTAATAAGAACACTAACTTTTTGCGATAAAGCTTGTGAATTATGTAGGTCGTTTTTACAGTTCTTCTATATTTTTCAATAAATGGAAAATTCATAAGGACTAAAACAGGAATTGGAGAATTCATTAGTGCTTTATTTTGACCATAAATAACAATAATAAATAATTCTTCATTTGGCATAACCTTGAGTAAATATACTAATACATATACTATCGGTTGACCTGTTTCTCTATAGTTGACAAATTCAATAAATATTGCAATATATATTAAGAATATGATAAATCTGTGTATTAAGAAACACATAAAAAAGATGTATCTCTGTGATGTAACTGCCAAGCATTATCAACATAATAAGGAATAATTTAGCAATTTTAAAATCATTGCATATAGTGTCTAATTACATCTGTAGGTTACATTAGATATGAATCAGTGCGAGCATTATCAAGGCCATTTTCAGCAGGGCAAACACATGTTTCATTAAAAAAACACTCGTAATTAATATTCGAATTGTTAATAACTCAAAGTTTTATTCTATTAATCTATATACCTAATAATTAACTGAATGAAAAGCATTATTAATCTACTAGAGGAGCTGACAAAATCTTATATAATTTTTTTTTACTTGGTATGAATAAATATAGCATTTCATTCACTATTTCACACGTTTCAATTCACGTGCAGTGCATATAAGTAATGTGAGATTGTAACACTACTTATTTTAATGTTATTATTTGAATATCTTGAATAAAAAAATGCATTTGAATCTACAATAAATTCCAAGTCACAATAATCTTACCATCTACATTCTCTAGTTATCAACTATCACTAACTCAACAAGCACGAAGACTTTGAGCGAACTGCAATATGTAGGTATAAATCTACGTTAAAAATAAGTTGTGGAAGCTCTTATTACAAAATGTGTATTGGCTGATGCAAGACCGCATATAATGGCTATCATAGTAAAACGCATTCCTGCTTTCTTGAACTAATAGGAAAATATTCTGTAAATGGAAGACTACCCAATCTTCAGGCTACAGCAAATTAATTATAAATTCCTAACACCATATTATATAGCACTAGATAACTATGTAAAAGGTAGTGGATCATTTTTAATTTCATATCAAACTGAAATTACTTGTGAAATTACACCGTTATTATTAACAACGGATAGCTACTCTCACTAAGACCAACCCTACGTTAGAACACCTTATATGTATGCATAATTATTTCGACGTTTGTAATTTTCACGATAATAAATAACTAACCATAAAAGGTATATAACTAGGCATTACTTAGTAGTTTGGCTGTCCAAAACAATTGCTTCTGATGCAATAGGCGATTGTGTAAGTATCGTAAGAAATAAGAAATTGCAGGCGTAGTGATTAACTAGACAACAAAAATATATAAATCTCTTCGAATAATGCACGCTTTTCAAATAAGAACACGAGTATTATTTTTCATTCTCTCTTTTGTATCATTTGTGTATATATAATACGCAAAATATAACGAAGTTATCAATTGGCTACTAGAATCTGTAACACTTTGTATAGAATAATTTTATTTGTTTATAAAACATATATCAATCGATATGAACTACCGGCTTCCCATATTCTACGGCTGAAAGATAAGTTGCCTAACTTATGCAAATTCTGCTTCATTTCATATTTTTTATATTTCTAGGATAAAATTAATACAATAAGTAAAGTAAATATCTAAAGAAAAAACACTTTTTTATAACAAAAAAATGTTTGTTTATAAACCATACACAAAAAATCAAACTGAACTGCCGACTTCTCATTTTTCACCTTTGAAAGTTGCCTAACTTTAGTAAATTTTGTTTCATTTTATAAATTTTTATATTCCTAAAATAAAATGAATACAATAGGCAGAATGAAT
>RXPK01000276.1:1895454-2068808 GCA_004143645.1 Protaetia brevitarsis
GTAATTCTACGAGCTACTGAGGCGTAAACAGGGCGTAATATTTTAATTTAAAATATATATTAGACTTGGCAGCCTGTGTACGGATATTTACCGTATTCATAATATGGTGTATGGGAAAGTGCTCTGGTTGTAAATTTTATTACAGAATGTATATTGTAATTAATCGCGTGATTAAGGCCAGGATCAAAATAAAATGTGTATTTAAAAAAGTCTTTTCCGTATAACAATTTCCTAGATTAGTAGACTTTGAATAGCGCACACGCACAAACTGATACGAATGTGTTTACAGTAATACAAGTACCTAATTAATAGTAGCTCACAACATTTAGAGTAAGAGGTTCTAACAATAGAATCTTTTGTATAATTTCTTTTAAATTAATTTATAATTAGAAAACTATTGTGGTTTGATTTGCTTAACGCATAGTAGATGATAACCCACAGTCAATTCCTTTTGACCAGCACCATTATCATATGTCGCCTTATATTTTACGTCCTTTTCTACGTTAGCTACTTCCTACGGAATTCATACAATAAGTATGCGGTTTATAGATTATTCACTGGTCTGATAAAGCGATTTAAAAAGATTATATACGTATTTCCTAACGTTGATATACATTTTTAGAAATCTCTAACGTAACAGTTATGATATCAATATAATATATAAACTTCTGTTCAAAATCACTCTTATTTTCGAACATATTTTGATTGTTCAAAAAAATATTAGTGTTTACTGTAGGTAGTTCTAAGTGGCCATTTGTCGGAAATTCACATTTTCCGTGTATTAGATCGGTGAGTCAACAGATGTTTATTCACTCAAATCAATCAGTAATACATCAATCTAACTTTGATTACAATGAGAGAAGCATGCACTACATCCGTTGGGTGTTAATCGTTTGACAATTAGTTAAATAGTTAGGGAGCTAAAAGGAATCGATTTGACAAACGCTTTTTCAATAAGAGAAGATGTACCGGTAAATCAAGTAGCTCGCAGTTGAAATAAAGGTAGCGATCTGTAATGTTTAGTCTCCTATAGATGTAGTTTGGAATCTAAAGAAAGATCCATATAGGCACTGTGACTTCCAGAAGCTCCACGGCCTTAACCTCAGCAAAAATCCGCAAGAAAAAAGTTTATTAAATCACCCTCATAAAATTTTGAAAGGCAGAAACGGTATTTTTGGGGAGAGAAATATGCTCACATATGTTATTTCGCGAAACAAACAACTTAATAGGTGAGAGGAAAGATAAACTGAATCATAAGAAAAGATCGGGTATTTACAAAATTGGATGTGTGGATTGCAAGTTGATTATGTAAGTAAATCATAGCTGGAAAGAAAAGAAAAGCAGTTTTTTGAGATTTGGATAATGTTTGTGGTTTCCTTTTCTTCCCAAAATATAAAGTTTACATTGGACAAACGACACACGTGCAACGGAATAAGATTTAAGAAACATGCAGTACATTATCGCTATAGGAAGCTGGAAACATGCAGTGTTTCCCAACACAAAAATGATACCGGACAAGGAATTTCTATTGATAACCATGCACTGAGAAAAAAAAATTGTGTTTAGTCAACGCAAAATGCGTTAACTTAACACACTTTTTGAGTTGTATATAAACAACACAACCGTTGGATTCATTCAACCCATAAAACAGTGTTAGCACAACGTGTTGGCTGGATACTAAATTAAGTAACAAGAACACAGAAAGATAGTAAATACCAACGCAAAAATATGCTTTCACTGCACCAAGCTTTTATTTCAAACAAACCAATATTTGTTTGAAATAACGTTATTTTCGTTTGACTCAACAGATAAAAGTTTCAAAACCTCTTACTGGTGGTATCATAAATATATGGTTATATATGAATACAACATTATATGTGGGTAAAACAATAAAGTAAACTAAAATAAGACTACTTTTATTTTAGCATTTACCTGCTATTATGCAAAATATGTTCGGTACTGAAGGAAATAGAGAAGCCCATCTATTGACATTCTATAATTTTATATATAAGTTTTAAGTATTTGTGCACTTATAGAGAGAAAACTACTACAAAATAGATGTGATGCTATTGTCGCACTGATATTTTTCAATTTCCCGACTCAAAACGTAATTTTATTTAATGCTTCATGTTCGTTTATCTAACCGCATTTTTATATGAATGAAAAAGGCATCACATTAACTTTTTAGTAATATTAAATGAACCATTTTCATGGTTAATTAGAACAAGTTGAACTTGAACACTATTTCATATTTTCGTCCAGGGTTGACACGGCAAATCCAAATTGTCTCGCGGCGACAGTGATGAAGAACATGCGCAGAGCATATTAAAATTTACCACTAAAATTTTTCATTTAACTGTGACTGATGGTTATGTGAAAATGAATTAATATTGTTTCAACACTTTGCATGTATTAAAACAACGCAAATTGGTTGCACTTTATTTCGAAAGAACATAATTAAAGTGGTCACCCATAAATCAACACTAAATATCGTTAATCCAAAACAAAAATGTTAACGCAACATATATGTTTTAGTCAAACACAATAGCGAATTTCTTTAACATTATTTTGTTTTGGGCTAACATAAAATTGGTAACACAAAATTTTATGTTGGATTCAACCAACTATATTTCTCAGTATGAACTAATGCAACTTCTTCGAAAGAATTAGGCACGTACAAAACCATATATATAATTTGATTTGGTTTTGGGTACTGACAATGATTATAGATCGGGTCTTCTTGTTATACCCTTAGCATCATGACCTAGGGCCGTATATTATTCCGTAATTGTCATACCGACAATTAGTATATTTCCCAACATAAACAAATTCAATTCATAACAAGAAGACCCGATCTATAATCATTGTCAGTACCCAAAACCAAATCAAATTATATATATGGTTCGTGTGGTAAATCTTATTTCCGGTAGGTTTGTCAATTGGTTGAATGCTTCCTATGATGACAGTCTCTGCCATTCCAATTCAATTAACAAACAACGTGGTATTCTCCTCCTTGTTGCATAGTCCACCTTTAAGCAGTATTCGGTTGAGAACCAGCACATACGTTTCCAAATGTCGAGTTGGTTTAGTTATAATTCGTTTGCGGTATATCTGTTCTTAACACTGTTTCAGTAACTGGGTGTGTCTTTTTGATCCACGCAGCCACTGCACCATGCATTCTTCAAATTTAAGTCTGTATGCTCCCATCCTTGCCTTCCCTTTATTCAAGGGTAGATGAGAGGAGGGAGGAATTAGCATGGCTTCCACGATAGCTGTTGGTGAGCTTTGCACCGACAAGCCGACCTCTGTATTCCTGTGAGCTTAATATTTGCTTACCTCTGTGTAGTTTTGATCTACCAAATTAGGAAGCCATACGTTAACATGTGTAGCGCGGAGTAAGCATGAGTAACCTTGTGTGTTAATTACTACAATATAGTCTTTGCTACATTATGGTACAACTCGATGTTGTCGCAAATATCAGAATTGTTGCTTGAACCGCTAGAAGAAGATTAAAAGATTTTGTTGGTAGAAAGCCTTTTACTGCGCCGCTGCATTTAGAGACCATACATTGGGTATGTATAATATTATCTATATTAAGACCCCATAGAATTCATGCACAGTAAGCTAGCGATGACCGGAAAAGACTTCTGTTTACAGATAAAAGTAAAGCATCTTTAGATCTAGTAATAGAGCCTTGTGGAGACTTGGAGAAGATATTAGTGACTGCACTATATTTCCAAGGAAACCATGTCATTATAGATCAAAACACTCAATCTGTGGAAACTCTTATTTTGATTCACATACAGAATTAGCCTCATGTTTGAAGATATATACTTTCATTTTTATGCAAGTTCTTGCAAAGCTTCATATCGCTAGGCTTGTGTTGGATGACTATACGAAATTCATAGGCCGGCCACCTAAAATTGAATCCAACCGAACAACTTTACCGAATGCAGTGAAAAGAAGTCCAAGGGCGCTCTTGGAATGGTAAAGAATTCCCCAAGCAAACATCCAGAACTTAATAAAAACGACGAAGTTGACGAATGCAAACGGTTATATGAAAACACACAATGAAATATTAAGATTCATTATTTTTTTTTTAATTTAACTTTTCGTTTTGATTTGTAAGATTAAGTAAAGTTGTGCAATTGTTCTGTACCAAATCGTAAAATTTTGTTTCATTTATCCAACTTTAAATAAAAACAAACGTTCTTCTAATGTAATAGTTTTATTTAATTGCTTCAAATTGCATTACTTTACTACCAAATGGAATAATGATAGCTAAAACAAATATATATAATAACAATATTTGCACTGCTGCGTTAATTTTGTTCATCACGTATTCTGCTTTCAATCAATATACTTTGGATTGAATAAAACAAATCATTTATTTTGCATTTGATTATTTTAATTATGTAGCCTCCATGCAATAATTAATATTAGGTAATGTATTTTACTGCTAAATAAATCACTGACTTATGTAACCTATGTCAAAGTATTTGTTTAACTTACTGGTATGTGCCCTGTAGGACGTACCTGAAACAAAATAAACAGCATTAGACTATTTATTACATAGTAAATACAAAGTAATTACAATATACAGTATTTTAGGATATTAAATTTGGCGTTAGATAAAGAATGCCAAATATACATATAACCTGTCAGATATTTAACCCTTACAATATTTGGTTACACCTTAACACAGGGGTGGCCAACCCAAGATATCTATATAATATATTTGGATTCTGTAATTATCTGAGTCGGTGGAAGTAATGAAAATTTGAATTTTTGTTTTTCAATCTAGAGTGGGGCGAATGCGCTAAAAATATTCCCAAATGTTAGTATAAACATCAAAATATTATAAATGTTACAATATGATGATCTTTCGTCCATAATTAGGTTATGATTAGTGATAATTAAGGTGTAGTAATAAGTAATAAGTACTTCCTAATTCAATGTATATTGATATTATTCTTCACTACCGATTTGAGCTAAATTATTAGGCCTTTTTTCAGGTGAAACCAAAAATAATTGATTGTAATGGTCGATTAAGAAAATAGAAAAACCATCAATTTCAAGACAAACCGTGAAAATATTTCCGCATGATGTCGCAGGCCACCTTTTGTCTTGAAATTGATCATTTTTCTGGGATCTTAATTAGCTATTACATTCAATTATTTTCAATCTCGCCTGAAGAAGGCTAATAATTTAGCCGAAAGGTTGTTAAAGAATAATTCCAATCCATATAAATCCCAATTTTAAAGTAAACTAATTAGGAAGTACTTATTACCACCCTTCACTTGTCACAAATGTTACAATCTTTTGTTTTAATATGTCTTCGAGGATTTAACAAAAGTACGCTTTGTCAGTTTTTTCACAGAACGTATTTTTTTAATGTAGTCTCATGTGTCATCTGCCTTGATCTAAAAGAGAAGTTTTGTCTGTTTCAATGATAACAAGTAATTATTTTATAAAATTTTGATCAACATTTCTGCAATATCGTTTTCTGTGTTGGGATTTATTTTTTATTAGCTAAATTTTCTTTTTATTTCGTATCCAATGGTTATTTTGTTATATGGTTTTTATAAGATGCTGTTCACTGAACTGTACTCCAAAGCTTTTTAAAATAATTGGAAAAAAAACTTCAACATACACAACCCCCATAATTGATTTAGTAGCTTAATTCTATCAACGGCCAACTTTTCTATGATGCTAGCCACTTATTACCAATTTTAATGCATATTCAGCATTTTTCATCTACAGAGAAATCGAATATCAAGTTTCTTTTTTAGATTAATGCGGAATACACCCGGTGCCCATGAAGTTCCATATGAGAAAGTATTTTTTATGTAAAACCTTCCATTAGTGCACTTTGTACGTCCTACTAGGCGTCTAAAACAAGAGTTTGGAACAGTTGTATTTCCTTGGTATTAGGTTAATGGTTAGCAATACTACTGACAAGGGAACCTTGCGAACTGTAAATCGCAGATTTTGATGAAACTTTGTCAGTTTGTAGACTCCATGGAGTGTTACTCAAGGACGCTTTTCATTGCTGCGGAACTTCAACTTTAGGGGATACAATTCACCCTTGCAATTTGGCCCAAATTTGGTTTTTTTTTCTGAATAACTTTTAAACGGTAAGAGATAGAAAAAAAGTTTCAATGGCGGACTTGTACCGTTTAGTCAGCCCTTTTCGATTGGCATAGATATTTATATACAGAGTATTCCAATAAACGTGGAATGACGTATGTTGTGCTTATTTTATTGAATTTCAGAAATCGGTTATAATGGCCTTTTTTATGATCAAATAGTCTATAGAAAGGTAATTTAAAAAGTTATACAGCGTGTCCACAAAAATATAAATGTTAGCATATTTCCTTATTCTAAGGAGATACTCTGTATACTGTTATGTGGCTGCATTGTGTGTCGAAAATCGGTGTAAACTTATAGCAGGCGCTAAATGGTTATATGTGATCGTTTTCGAGTTATACGCGTTTGGATATATGTAAGATTGTATTATCCCTATTCCTAAAGTTGAAGTTCCGCAGCAATGGAAAGCGTCTTTGAGTAACACTCCATGGAGTCTACAAACTGACAAAGTTTCATTAAAATCTGCAATTTACAGTTCGCGAGGTTCCCTTGTGAAATATTCGCAGCACTCTGTACATTGAAAAATAAAAATTCAAATTTTTGGTAACCGAGAAAATGAAAACTAACAAAATATATATATTTTCGGATCCAAAAAATATCGAACATGCGAAAATATACAGAGTGTTGCATACAAATTTTAAATTTCACCATAGTTCCGATAAAATCGGAAGTGATAAATAATTATAAATAGGTTAAATAATTGAAAATTAAGGGCGGGTGAAGCAAATGAGACGTTAAATAACTGCAATATACAGAACGCCTATCTGAAAAATGTAAAAAATTAAAATAAATTTGCAAAATTCTATCTCTTATATTTGCTTTTCTTTATAAACTTCAAACATATATCCTTGTTAGACAATTTCTTTCAAATATTTATGTATCCAAAATGATTTACAAAACAAAAATTTTACAATATTATTACTATATCGGCTTCACGATACCTTTAACACGTTAGCATGTTAGTGAAATGCTGTTAGATTATTTCTCTCTATGATTATCAAACAAAAGAGCAGAAAGCCAGAAACTAAGATAAATATCGCAGTACCGGCCGTACGACAGCCAGCGCGTATATACAACATGTATGTGGAGATTCCTTTTTCTCCTCGTATTGTAATCTACAAGTCGAGAAGCACACGCCACAGCGGCAGACAATTAGACGTCTCGAAATCCGAACTACTCTTCCGTAATTTATGCGCGCGTAGAATCCGTGTAAAGTATGACGTTTGTAAAAACAGTTGACAACTACAACGTAAACACACTCGAATATTTTTAAAACAAGATCGCGGCAAAACGCGTAGGCCGGAATTATTCTAACTTTTGACGACCGACTTGATGAATGGTAGCATGCGACGCGCCCAGAAATAAAGTAGACTCCTTTACGGCCGGACTAATTTACGTTTTGGTCTTTATTTAGTCCCCGATCCCTTCCTCTTATCGTGCTCTCCGTCCGTCGCATCTTCGCCCGTCTTCTCTTCGCTTCTCGTTCTCATCCATCGCATCATATACCGATAAATATCGACATCCGTGTGTCTGTGTGTTGTATTCGCCACGCATGGCTTCTGGTGCTCTCCCAAAGACGGCGCAGTCGCGGTCCATTCGACTTTTGTTTTATGCCCGGAGCTGGTTTATCGTAAATCTGCCGTGTGTGGACAAATGTAACGTTTTTGTTCTAAGATCTCGACTAAGATTTCTGTCATTACGTAACCAGTCCGGTGAAGGGACGGACCAGATCCCATCGCCATTATGATCGTGTACGCCGTTCCGAGACATTTGAATTGAATGCCCCGGAAAAATTTAGGGATCGATTTGAATTTAAATGTCCGTTCACGGACTCGAAATTGCTCTCGTCCATGAGGCCGAAACGTACATACACGCATGTAAATTATAATTGATAATGGTCGGTTCGAGGGAACGGCTCAACTCTTCTGGGTCATGGGCTTTTTCGTATAATTGAGGACGAGATAATAAACAAGTCCTTTATGGGGCGAAGAGGTATGTAACCGTGTCAGAACCAAATGTATTTATCGACTTCGAGCCGGGAAACTGGTGCACGAGCAACTCAGATCCGTAGAAATAACACGTTGAATATATTAGGGAAATGAGGTAAAAATATTGTTGCTTCAAAATATCCGACTCTTAGAAATTTATAATGGCCGAGATAAGGTTAAGAGATCTAGGTGCACGTAGTATGTAAGCACGTATATATTTTTCAACTTCATTTGATGGTTATCGAAACGAAAGTTATGGATGTTCGTGCACGAAAGCTTAAACGCACTGACGATGTCTTGGTCGTCATTTTCAGTATAAAACATTTATGTTAGAGTTTGAAAGCCGTTAACGAAAACGCCTCCTTCGGGTGCTTCTATACAGTCAAGTATAATAAATTGAAAATCAATTACCTATAGACATCACGAATCCCGAAATAAATGCCCGATATTATCCTGCATCTATACCCAAAGTGGATTGAGATTAGATATTCAAAACTGTTGAAATTAAAAATGCATTTGATTGAGTTCAAATCTTGTTTACCAGAGAAAGCATGGATAAAACTGTCCAATATTATCGAAATTATGAAGTAAGAAAATATAATACTACACTGAAAAAACATACATTGGAAAATTACATAATATAACATTATAACAACACAAATTTTTGAATTTACATAATAAGTTATGGAATATTTTTCCATAACTTCTGATTGAAATATACGTAGTAAGTAAATACTATTAACTGTAGGGGCCACGTTTAGATTGGCCCCGAATTCAGACATTTGTAGGTGTCCGTGCGGAGTTAGCGGAAGAGGGGATGGTCGCAATATACGAAAAAAATATGTTTGAAGTGGGGCCAGCCGTATACCGCTGGTTGATCGAATCACGCGTCATCAGCATACGTCAGTGCTGGCACTGTCGGGAAATGGTCTCCCACTATCACGGTAGGTAAGCGTGCGAGTCAGACGGCCGTCGAAGATCAACTATTGAAAGTAGAAACATATGTAGGCAATCGCATACAAACTTCGATTTAGACACTTCCCCGCAAATTAATAACTATGGTATTTCAAATCAAAATGAACTAGCATTAATATCTTTCTGAGGGTAAAAATTATGAAAATGAAATAATAAATATAATAAGAGATAAACAAAGAAAATAAAAATTGTGCTTTTTATTCTTTGTAAGAAATACGCCCGCTTATGCGAACGTATTTCTTACATTGCTTAGAATCTCTATTGTAGGGGAGATGTAAACATGTGCCCGCCGTGTATAGTTTAAAAACGAAATATTAATTGATTTAATTAATATTCTGAAGGAAATACGTCAGTATTTATATTTAGGTAGATAAGTATTCCCAATAAGAACTTATTATATTATTATAACTATTTTTCAATATAAAATGGTTTCTAAATTTCTGTGGATTAAATTTTTTGAGTCTGTATTATTTTAGTTAGGGTCATTATTACAATCGCCGTTTAAACCGTACATCAATAATCTTCAGTTTAAACTTCACTGTAGACTTACAATCGATATAAATAAAAAAAAATTAAACTCGACCTTGCCATATTTAATCCATAAAACGCGATTGTAATAATGGCCCTTCGCAATAAATAAGGTAATAAATTACTGCAAGCTGAGCTAAACTGATTTAAAGCTTTGTAAAATTAATAAAATGGAGGGGGTGAGGGAAGGGGGGACTTGGCCCGTGATTGGCCCCACCACTCAATATTGTTACGAGCCACCACTATGTGTGAAACTTACAATCTATTAGTAAACTTTGAACGTATTGTTGCTACTCAATAGCGGATCATCTTTACAATGATATTTGACGTAAATTTCAATCAGTGTTGATGAAAATAAAATCACTTACATAGCTACCTTTTTCCAAAGCCTCATACTATTGATCATCAAGGCATGTAAGCAATGCTGCAATAATGCTATCAGTTCATTTGTGAATTATTTATCTTACAGAACAGTAAGTGTAAAAATGAATAATGTGCATGAATCTGAGCAGTATTAGCGTATTAGCAAGTGTTCGTCAGGAATCTATCCTTCTTCCCATACTATTTCTCACTTATATTTCCTTCTTTCTGTTGAACACGTAACAGTGACGCATCTCTTACGCTAATGAATGACTAATGTTGATTTGAATGTTTTTGTATCTTTTCTTTAGCGTAGTTACATCTTGTTATTGTAAATTAAGGGTTTTAGTCAATCATAGATACTTGTTTAAGCAAAGGTTGAAATTTCTGTTGTGTAACTCATTTATGTTATGTACATATGTGTGTTGCTTTTACATGTAAATTACATCTACCGCACTCTAATGAAGATATTAGGAGTTTGCTTGTACGATATTGCAAATGTTCTCTTACTTCATTCTAATTACTTATAGGATGAAGTTATAGTACTGATACTTCAATTAACAAACAAACTGACGTTTAGTCATTAATTTTTGAGTTTTATTTCTTTCTATTTTCGAACACTAGCAGGTATCTTATAATGGCAATGGTTAATAGTCGTACATTTAGTTTAGACAGAATGTAAGAAACATTAATATCGTTTAGTAAGGTTACGATACTGGAAAGGTACCGATAGACATGCAGATTTTTTGCTGTAATGTTAATAATAATTTGAATTAACGTTGATGTAGAGCTAATATTATTTTGGTTATAAAACAAAGTTACGCAATAGTATGGTACGTCGTCTTAACAATCCCTCAGATTTTATTGTCTACTACCTAAGTTCTTAGGAACTGAAGAATCGATTTTTCGTGACACATTATAGCTACACCCACATACTAATTGATTTTGGAATTTATAGACAAGCAACACTTATTATTGTTTTTTCAGATTTTGCAGAATTCAGCAAATTTTTGTTTAGATTAAGTTATATCTGACTTTTGGGAATTAAAATTCTGAGTAAGCATTGAAATATGATAAGAAAATACATAGCTACAACGCAATATTTGTATTGTATGTAGCTATTAAAAATAAAAGAGGAATTCATTTATTGAAACTGGGTACGGAGTACATACACGTTGTAGGAAAACTACGTCACTGTCATGATACCCACACACTCACTGCCTGCACCTATGAGAAAGAAATAATATGTTTACTACGTAGCACAGATACAATGTATGAGACTCTATGAAAACTTTTCACTGTGTCTCGGCATAAATATATCCCACAGCACACGGAGTGTGCACGCTACAGTAGCGCGGCTGGCAGTTCCTCGCAAGCTCGTAATAAATATGAGAGCAGAGAGTCGCTGATTATGCAGATTGGTCGCATACAATGGGGCATTGTCTTTGGACGCGAAAGGGGTTCCACCATCCGGGGCAGGACAGCCGGACAACCTTGTGATTTGTGGGGCTCCGCGCAACACGACAACTGAATACGTCTCGCTTCTGCTGAATGTAAAATGGGATTTTTATTTTCTCTTCAATCGCGAACCGGGGAATACAATGGTGAAATGTATTTTAAGATGGCGGACGAATCTTTTCGTTTTTTGTTCTAACTTCTTTTTCGATTCGCCGTGCGTTCGCTGTTTCTCCATGTTGCCGGTCGAGAGTGTTCTTAAAAGTCAACCTTTGGGCCAACTCACGGTTCTGCCTCGTTTGAATATACGTAAATTTTGCGAAATGTCGGGAGATGGACGACATCTAGAAATTTATATTTATTTCTACAAACTTTTAGTTGAAGTATCTTTCAGTTCAGTCTACATCAAATAAATTAATTTATACGTTCATTTCCTTGGTAGCCAGATATTCATTCTGATACCTAAAACAAGAAGCCTTTCTAAACAATTTCTTAAAAGTCATCAGATATCCTTGCATTCCAAAATCTATAGAATTCACGACATGTAGCTTTAAACAAATGATTTACCTATATACAATACAACTGATCGAAGTGTACCACTCCAATATATCGTTTGGTTTACATTCCTTCTGATGTCAAACTAATTCATATGATTACAATAACACTGATAAAAACGCCAATCAACAAAATGTCAGTTGTGCAGTTTAACAGAAGCGGAAAGTAAGAAATAGGTGGGTGATTTTGGTATATCGCATAATAATATTAACGTGCAAATATAAACGAATGGAAGATTCTAGATTTTATTTCTCTTCCAGCGTTATCAAAATTATTCTCCGTTTTTGTTATTGCTGTTATAAACATACATTTTTCATCTTGCTGCTACAGTTTTCTACAATATTTCAAATCGATGCATGTGACTATATTTGTAAGCCTAATAATCACCGAAAGCTTGCCAAAAAAAATTGGGAATACAATTTAAAAAAATGTAAAGTGGGGGAGAAGCTGTTTGTAGGAGAGATGTGATAATGACGTGTACAATTCTACTGGATTTAACGGCAACTTTTTACCTTTATCAGTCTCCTACCCAATGCGTTTTGAAGATAGATGTGATAGTGTTCTGCTTCACAGTGACAGTATGAAAGTTTCTGTTGCCGAAAACTATCTGTTCTTTTTTCAATACCATGTCAAGACACAGTGGGACGAAGTAAATATCAAACCACACTAACGCAGGCACACAACTGCGGGATGGAATACTCTGGTGATGCAGGAGTGTCAGTCTTAATTCTATATCTGTGATAACGGTCTCACAGTTAATTTTAATCTGTTCTTTCTGTTTATTTGCCTTTTGTTCTGCCGTGTATGTTTTTCGAATGTGCTTTTTCGACTTTTTAATTTTTAGATTTTTTAACATGACGTTTTAAGACCTGAAGATGGCATTTGTACGCCGAAACATGTAGTCTTAAATATATTTAAGTTTTTGGTAAATGTACGGAAGTTTTTTCCTTCTTTTATTATTAATTATAACGTTGTTTATTAGGGGCAGCCATCAATTTGTCTCTAATCCGGATACCTTGGCACTCATCCATACAAAGATATGAAGGTGCAGAAATTCTCATAAACATGCAGTAGATGCAAAGATAGTGGTAGGTGAAAAGCTACTACGGATCTAAGTTCAATAGCCTTGTCAAATAATACCGTTAAGAAGGGAATTGACTACATGTCCACATATATTAAAGAAAAACTAATAAAGAGAGTTCGAAAAAGTCGCTATTTTAGTCTTCAACTAGACGAAAGTACAAACATAGTGAATAATTTTTGCCTATTATGTATATGCTGTAAAATGTGAACACGAAACGGCTATTTTGGAAGATATAACCTTGTTCATAAATTCAATTCTTTATGCTTCTTGTTTAGAAGTCTAGCAAATGTACTGACTGCAGACCAAACGTTGGCTCTGTACCATGCCCAGCTCGAGACGAGGCTTAGCTATAGGCTTTGTTTGTGAGAGTTGTCCACCTCAGCGTCGAGCGTCTTTGCGATCCAAAAGAGAACTCTGCGCATACTCTCGGTGTTTCAAATCAAGGGAGTTATCAGGATGCGTTTAAGCAGTCCGGTATTTTAACTTGGACAAATTTATTTATTTTAAATGTTTTACTTTACATATTCAGTAGAAAAGACAATTTTCAGAGGGTTAGTCAAGGGTACAAAGCTGTTACTAGAAAACATAATGATTTATGCTTACCGTTTTACATATAAATATGATATAGGCATGAAGTCGCCCTTATGCATTGGTCTCAAAATCTATAATTCTTTCCCTCCGGAGATCAAAAATATAGGAAGCTTTTTTTCTTTTCAACGAGGTTTGAAAGCATACTAACTTAATCATGTTTTTTACGTTCTAGCCGAATAGTTTAATTCACCGCACCTGTGATCTTAATTGTAATGTAATGTATTTTTATGTTTCTTGTCTTTAGTTTTTTATATTTTATGTGTATTTGCCCCTTATTGACAATTCCTTAAAACATGTAACTTTTTATACAGGAAATATATATTATTATTGTTATGTTTTTGATATAGTACTCCACGAGTTAGCACTTCCCCCATATTTAATGTTTTATTAACAACTAACCACTTTATTATATATTAATATATTTAATGGAATAAGTACAGGTACAATATGTTTACGACTGCCTTTCACGGCCGCCCAGTACGAACTGACTTATCTAAAAGCACTATATCCCCACCGGAGAGGCGCACTATCACATCTACTAATAATTATAATTAATATCATTATTATTACATTAAAATTTACTATTCATTTCCTCCTTGATACACATTACATCTGAGGAAGTGTTTACCAAGGTGAATCAATTTATTATAAGCAATGAAACTGAATAATTAAAATGCCTAGGAATTAGTACTGATGACGAGCGCTAAATTTTCGGAAAATGTGCTGGACACGTATTCGAAATATTAACCTATCCGTAAGTTGGTATCATTCATTGAGAAGCCTTGGTTGTTAAAAAAATGCCGTATACATTGAAAGAAACCTTTGAATGAAGCTGTTAAAATTGTTAATCATTAAATTCAAATATATTGAATTTGAACAATTATACAAGACTATGGACAGTGAAGATCATTGCCCGCTCTTGCAAACGCAAGTGCAATAACTGAAAAAGCTAATCAATTAATTAATTAGTCCCAAAGATAATAGTTTTATATCGATCTTTTGAGTTTAGAAGTGAGGCAACAATATTTTTCATAGAACACTGGCCTGCACATTTATTAAGTGAACGTCTTAATAATTTCTCCTGGTGATGTAAACTAGTCTTTTTGTCTGATACCTAATGCAAATTTACAAACTTTCGCACAACATATGGAAATACACACAAAAATTAAACAAGAGATCCTTTTACAATAAATATTAATGAACTACTAACGACTAACTTCGTTAGAAGAAAATAGTCTGACAGAAATATCGTCAGATGATGCTATAAAACTGTACGAAATGACTTTCAGGAATTGTCTAAAAAAGCTCTGAAGATTCTGATGCCGTTCCCCACTACATATCTTTATGAAAAAACTTTTTTATTTCTTGTATATAATAAAAATAAATATAGAAACTACCTGAAGAATGTGAAATCAGAACTGAAATCACACTTTCCAGCGACATACAGGATCAGTCTTCTCGTTAATAAGAGTAAAATGTTTTCTTTTTAACTATGTACTAAATGTAAATTTCAATAAATGGTTTATTTTTGTAAAAATATTATCATTTTTTTTGTGTTCCTAGATGTATACATAATTTCCAGGACATACTTATATATTTTTTTTCATAATATAAGTTATAGGGGGTTCATGATTAGCAGATATTTTAAAAAGAGTCCTTGATTCACAGAAAGTTCGCTACCACTTCTTTAGATGGTATAGTCAAATAAAAAAAAAAGTAGTACATGAGTCGCAGGATAATTCAAATGAAAATTAAATGTGTTTTTATGTTTATATTCATGGATTTTGTAAGCTTTGTTATCGGTCTTTGAAACATCCGCGCGATGCAGGGATAATATATACATTACAATCGCCTAGTCAAAAATCAAACACACTAAAATAATGCATCACAAATAATTAACGCATCGAGTGTAGTTATTAATATATTAATAATATAATTATTCATAATTATAAATATATGGATGTATCCGTCTTTAGATATCTGAACAGCAGAGCATTGTGGGAACTTTTAGTTTTATAATTTTCCGACTACTTGCATGAATTATATTAAATGTATTTTTATGGTTTTCAGATTAGCTAACTGCTGAATTTAGATAGGTAACTAGTAATTACTGATTTAGTCACACATTAGCGAACCTACCGAGAACAATTTCGTTCACTCTCTGGTAATTATGTATATATCTTCAATAACGTAAATGTAAATCGCATGAAGCATTACGAATTATTACCATAATTCTTTCATTTGTATGTGTAATATTTCAGATACCCCACTATCAAGATAAGAAATTATACCTTGAGCGGTACCATTAACGTCATAGATTTACATAAGAGTATCATATGTCATAAGGTTCTAGACGAAATGTAGTAAATTGATTGTGATTTTGACAAGGTCGTGAGTAAAAATCTATTAGAGGGAAATCAATTTCTGAGTGTGTGAAACTGATATGCAAATGTATATTAAATAATTTACATTCTATCCGGCATGCCATGCAATAGAAATTCATTTTCACATGAACATTTTCCTTTATACATCACTAAAATAAAAACGATGCGTTAATAACAGTTACTGGTGATCAGTAATTTTTGGATCAGGCTATGGGTCGTGATCGTAATTTATACATAACGATGATAATAAATGATGATTTTGATCAATGGTTTGACTAAGCGATATCATATAATTCGTAAAGATGTTTCTGACAGAGAAGCGATTTTTTTCTGTTCCCAGCGTTAAAACTACCATACACACTTTCTGTCGCGGAAAACATATTTATTCATACATTAAAAATAAGAAAATTTCTAATGCTTATATTTTAAAATTAAGAAAAAAATAACATTGTTTTATTTAAACATTTACCCTATTTATGCTTTTATAAAAATTACACAATATAGAACAAAGTAAAATTTGACTTGAAGAACCTTTTAATGAAAGCTTATAAACTTAATATAAGTAAAAAACATTGAAAATCTATTTTCCGAACAAAGATATTAACACAAACTCTAATTTGGTTCTTCGATTTTTTTTTCTGCTTTTCCTTATAATCTAAGTTATTTGACTGTTATCAATAATCTTGAGTACTCACTAATTAGCCTGATGCAGATTTGTTAATATTCGAAACTAATTGCTAGTTCATAAAAAAAAAATCTCAAGATCTCATAGTGTAATAAATAAAAAATAAAAATTGGAACGTACTACTACATTTTCTTGTTATTAATTTACTAATACCTAAATAAGTACAATCACACACTTGTTTCTGTTCCCTTGTGTTGCTTATTTTGCCTTTGTCTTTGCAGAAATATTTCCGAGTATAAGCGAGATCTGCGATTTGATGTAACCACAATATCTTTCTGTAAATTTTTATCGGTGTGAAGTTAGCAATAGATTTCAGCAATAGATATCTTGGGGACGAATATGGGCTTAAAGCAACACATAATGCCGTATTCTATTAAAATGACATGATTTCTATGAAAAACCACTAATAATTAATCTTATGATATTAAAAACTAATCGCACTAATGGAAAGTGTTCCGTCGTCTGAAAATTCTTACATCGGTACCAAAAATATCTATTGCTACGCTGATGGTCACGAAAATTTCCAGCTTTTTTTGCAAATTCCTAACGAGTATGATAGAGGGAACATACAGGGCGAGTATAAATCTGCTCCTACTTTTGTAACATTTTTTTTATAAACAATTGAATTTGGTATTCGACGAGAAACGAGGACACCGATTTATTTTAATTGTTTATAAAAAAAATGTTAGAAAAATAGGAGCAGATTTATACTCGCCCTGTATATTCCCTGCTTCATTCTCGTTAGGAATTTCCAAAAAAAAGCTGGACATTTTCGTGACCATCATGATAGCAATAGACGTTTTTTTAAATCGGTGTCGCCGTTTCTCGTCAAATATATCAAGTTCAATTGTTTATAAGAAAATGTTACAAAAGTAGGAGCAGATTTATACTCGCCCTGTATGTTCCCTGCTTCACGCTCGCTAAGAATTTGCAAAAAAAGCTGTAAATTTTCGTGACCATCACCATAGCAATAGACGTTCTTTAAATCGGTGTCTCCGTTTCTCATCGAATATCAAGTTCAATAGTTTATAAAAACTGTTTTAAAAGTAAGAGTAGATTTATACTCGCCGTATATATTCCCTGCTTCATACTCGTTAGGAATTTGCAAAAAAAACTGGAAATTTTCGTGATCATCAGGGTAGCAATAGATATCTTTGGTACCGATGTAAGAATTTTCAGACGACGGAACACTTTCCATTAGTGCGATTAATGTTTGATATCATATGGTCAATTATTAGCGGTTTTTTATAGAAATCATGTCGTTTTAATAGAATACGGCATTATGTGTTGCTTTAAGTCCATATTCGTCCCCAAGATATCTATTGCTAACTTCACACCGGTTAAATTTTTACCTATTGCTAAAGATAAGCTTCATGTAATGTTAAAAACGTTATTACACATTACAACTACATAACAAAAAAAATATCTAGCTATACAGTAATTGCACAGGATTTTAGCAAAAAGCATTAATAATATCAGTGTGACTACACATTCAAATATACTCTAATTATAAACTATAAATTTACAGTTTGGTGTAAGTTGCTTTAGCTGTTTCTTCATATTTGTGCATATTGTAGGCGTAAATACCTGGAATGGTAATGTAACTTTTTTATTGTGTTTTACACATTGATAAAATTTATTCTACATACATTTCGCAGTAACTCATGGCGTTGAAAAACTGAAAACTGAAAGATGCTAGAAATAGAATTTAATATGTAGAACCAAATGCAAAAATGGATCATTAAAAAACTAAATATTACGAATAAACATTTGAGGATTCTCAGTACTGTCATACAAATTATATTCAAGTGTTATGATTTACATATGAGTAGATAGAAAACCATATTGAACAGTTATTATAGTGGAAAGGTCAAATATCGTTATCTAATACTAATGGTTCCTATTACATTTAAATAATTAGTTCTTATTTAGCTTTCTCTGAGAGGTGTGATAGTGACTCTATAACTCCATGCTACCCTCAGCAACAAATATAACTATCTACTTATCAATCTTTTTAAGTTAAGTGTGTTGTCGTTTATTTAACTGTATTATACTAACATAAATCAAATTATTTCGTAATCACTCCTTAGAAATCATTACTTCTTGTAATGCATAGTTTCCAAACTTTAGGCGGTAATTTGTTTTGTATAATAAATCAGCAAATGCACTTATCGTTATGCGACAAAACCATATGCAAAAGCTGCTCTTCGTCGCCCAGAAACTAACAAGAATGGACAGGAATTGATCAACTAAGCTATTGCGCATGTATGTACTGCGCAGCTTTAGCGAATTACGCATTCTGCTAAGCAGAAATTTTCATATCAATCGAAATTTTATTCAACGTAAAATTAATTTAAAATTAACGATAATAACGATATAATAATAATAATTTTAATAATACATAATTTAAAAATATTACAGTAATTAGCAGAAATACATCAATTCGTTAATGCTTTCATACTGTAAAAGGCTTGTAATCTTGGCTTAATTTAAAATTAATACGGTTAGCATGAAATTATGAAAAAGGACTTATTTTTCAATAAGTTATAAGTAATCATAGGTTTTTAGTAGTATAACTTTATAATAATGTTGCGCGATTTTTCTCAGTTTATATATTATATATCATATATATCGTGGGATTACTGCAAAAAGTGACCAAATTATATTTACAGAAATTGTCGGTAATGAGGTAAAAAATTATCCTAAGATTTTCATATTCATATTATTCACGATATTTTATGAAGTGTGTGTGTTCCTATTTTAGTAAATGTTGGTATTTAACTTGTAATACTAAGTAACTGTAGTTTTTTAGTCAGATAATCGGTTTTCGCATATTTCGACTTATTCACTTTTTGCAGTAAACCCAAGATAGATATAATTTAAATAGATAAATTTTCGCTAATGATCAGTGTATGCGGTGTTTACCATCGTCTATTTGGATACACGTGCTTACTTTTAATATGATGAATAAATTAATACTGTTAGACATGATACTTCGGTTTAACCGGAAATGATGTTAACATTTTTATTTTAAATGAAACAGCCTGTATATTTTCAGGAATTTCGATAAAACCCTACTTGAGGAGTATAGTATTAAGGGTTAGCACTCTATATTTAATAACGACAAGGATATTTAATTAAAACTAATAATGCAAATTTATTGTGAAGAAGAAAAATGTATAAATAATATTAATTTCAGTTAAGAAAGTTTTCTAAATGATCACAATTCAGTTCTTGACAATCATTTTATCTATATGACTATGAACAAATTCTAAATCAAAATAAAAAAAGAGTTAGCATCATTTTCAGCTAAACCAGAGGTCTGATTCAGATATAAATATACTCATCCAATCCCCGATTTGGCGTATCGAATTAAATGCTGAAAGTCTTATTAAAATCAAAGCAGCCATATTAAAGATATTGGAATGAATCTATGCATTTGCCTAACTCTGCATATGACTTCACATACTCAACTAGACATTAAAGATATCGTTGGCTTAAAAGAAGACTGTCAAAATTCAAAGCCGTAGATTTTTGCTTTTAATGCTAAAACATGCAAAATGTATATATAGTTGCTTAGAAAATTATTACAACCTGAACTCGCATATTAACCATTAATTCTAACAACTGTCCACGAAATTATATATTATATAATTATATTTTGAAGATATTTTACCATTAAAAGCAAATCTGTGATGTCCCAGGGAATTGGTGTATGTGTATTGATATTGAAATAATAACAGGTTTAATTCGTATTCCAAATTCCTTTTTATTTAAGATATTTATTGCAACATGTTTCGGCTACATGCCATCTTCAGGCAATAAAACGTCAAGTTTGTTTTACATCAATCTTATATGTAAAACAAATGTTTTATTGCCTGAAGATGGCATGTAGCCGAAACATGTTGCAATAAATATCTTAAATAAAAAGGAATTTGGAATACGAATTAAACCTGTTATTATTTCAATATCAATTAAAAGCAAAGTTTACAATTTTGAGTTGCGACTGTCTTCTTTCAAGCCTACGATATCACAGTATTGTTAAAATAAGAAGAAAATATGCGGTACGCTCTACGACCTTCTACATAACCAAATCGTGTTCTGCGTTTGCATTTTGAGCTACTGTTTTTCATCTAATTGAATAAAGAGTTCGAAATGCTGGAAATTTATCAATTATGAGACAGATTAATTTAGGAATACTCTGCTATTGTTTATATATTTAGATTCAGGATAGAAATCTATGACAACTACATACTGAATACAGGTGTTGCATGATTTAAGAAAAAATTATGTACCGTTTGTATGTAGTACACTCCACACATATTTACAGACATTTTTTTAGATGTGATAAATCATAGTAACTTCTACAGAAGTTGTATGTGAAGAAAATCTCCAAGGAAGATAAACAGTGATTTTTCTTAGTACTACATCTTTATAGCAAATTAAGCGAGAATTAGCACTAATCCTATATGGGTGCTAAAATCCTTGTTATTTTAATGTTATCCATAAGCTCTCTAAAGGATTACGAGTAATCTGTGCTCGACCATATCCTAGCAAAAATTCCGAACAGCTACTGAAAAAAGAGACTTACGACGAAATAAATATCCTTTATAAGATACACGACGAAGTCAATAAAATTCACGCAGCGTGCCGCGAGCGGCGCAAACAGTATTCGAAAAGAACACGTTTAGAGGCAACAGCAAAAATGCTTCTTTGTACACAAGCGCATTTCCATATTGGTGCGCGAAGAAATACCTTCCATGATGCGGCGGTCAACGCGGGTATGATAAAATACAGTAATCAGAATGCAGCCGATATAGACCGAAACAAGATGTTGGCAAGATTGCGCGCTTAAATCGAGAAGAAAGTGCGCCGTAATCGGCGGGGAGTCCTTTAAGCTAATAAAGGCTTTTAAAACTTTTATTATGTGCATTTACATATGTAGAAACCATGTAGATAGATATGAATGCTTTTCTCGTTTTGTTGATATCGTTGTTTTCGAAGAAGTGGCGTGGAATGTTTGTTGGATATTCATATCGTTTTCCAAAGCATGTTTTCCTTTGGAATCGTTACTTTCAAAACAAACACTTAACATTTTACAAATACAGAGTAAAAGTTGGTCTGTTTCGCACAAATTATTTATTAAATTAGTGTGCGTCCGGTCTCGTACTAAGACGTACTAAGACGTACGTCTTTCAGTCAACTCAAAGCTAATACTATAATGGAAATGATAGAACTATACTAATTAATTATATGCACGGATAAATTAAGTTATAATTAAATATTTGGAAAATAGTAATACTATGTGAAATGAATGATATTTAGAATTGCTTAAAATACTTACTATCTATCTATCAGTGATGTTTTTGTCAAATATTTAAATTATAAGTTAAACACTTTGGTTCAAAAGTAGCCTTTTCTAGTCTTATACTATTCTTCCACTCATGGATTCATTTAAAAAATAGAATAGAATGAAATTTATCATAGTAGCCCTCAATAATACATTGCAAATATGTTTAACAAGAAATGGTAAAATGTATATAAATAGATAAAGTAATGAATGAAACAAAAACAAAACAAACATATGAAACATTTTCGACAAAAAATACCGTTAAAAATCCGTATTTAAAAATTCGTCCAGGGAATGACAACATGGTCACATAGCTTCTTCGCTAAAAGCTTTTAAAATCCCATGGAAGCCGAATTAGACGGCACTCTCACTTTCCTAGATGTCCTAACACATCCCTGCTCTAATGGTTCTTTGGGACATTGTGTTTATCGCAAACCCACACATTTCGATCTTTACCTAAATTCCTGCCCTGAAGAGCCGTGTCATACATTCCTTAGTTCAACAAGCCATGGCCCTATCTGAATACACTAATCAAAAAGATAGACACCAGATCCTACGTACCATAAACCGACACCTCCATTCTATATCCTACATATCCAAGCTCTTATCTACCTCACATCAATCCACTGCTTATCTCCCCTATATCCAAGGTACTATCGACCGTATAGAAAACCTGTCCAACCACAGCATCAAAATCGTCTTCAAACCATCAGACTCATTTCTCGTCAAAGATCGTAATCTTTTCGAAGCTCCTGGTATTTACCGATTACCATGCTCGTGTGGCAGTGTTTAATTGGTGAAACAAAGCGTTCTGTCGGTACTCGTGTCGCAGAACATGTGTTGTTCTAGGGCGTTGCGCGTAATTGGGTCTGCATTTGCTGAGCATAGGCTGGAGGCGGGCCACCAAATTTAATTTAATTTCGTCCCGTAATCCTCACCACTGTAGCTATAAAATCTGAGAATCCCTAAACATCCCAATAACCCTGAACCTCTGAACCATGATGACGGTTCTCTGGCCGACGTTTCGTCAACACTCGGAAGGGTCATCTTCAGGGCTGCTGTTGATCTGAAACTGAAAGACTAATACATAGGGAGAATTTTATATAGGGGTAACGGTCACGGATCAGTGAATTCGTTATTTGGGAAAGAGGAAGGACTTTCAGGAGTTATGTAGGAATACATAGGAGGAATATGTATTAGTCTTTCAGTTCCAGATCAACAGCAGCCCTGAAGATGACCCTTCCGAGTGTTGACGAAACGTCGGCCAGAGGGAGATCCAGGGCGCGGCTCCAGCCCGGAAGCCAAGCAGATAGCTTTTAAAACCCTTTTCACTCATTTTTCTACTTGTATATGGCAATTCTTGTAAAGTTTTACGTCATAAAAATTTGACAAATTTTTCGTCTTTAGTATACGGTAATAAGATACAACCAAGATTTTTCTTTTGTCTAGTGGAATGGTCGTCTATATCCCCATAAGTGCTGTAGTATTGGGGGTCACGATATGCTTCAAGGAACATGTAGGGAGTACTCCGATTGATTGGTAAGCACACAGAGAAAAAGGAATCTTTAAATCAAAAGAATATTTCTTTACCACTATTTAAAAGAACCATTTTTTTCAGTTAATCTAAATCTTCTTTTATTTTTTGCCCCAGATATTAAATACATCGTCCTAGTTTTTACTTCAAATTTCTGTTTACACTTCATAATCTCTAATGGTTTGCTTGCGGGCCCTGGTATTGATTCAAATGTATCTCTAATCCAACTGAAGCATTTATTGAAGGAAGCTGCTGTTAGGGTATAATTTGAAGTATCTCATTGATTGGATATTTCATATTGCTTTCGGTTTATTTTCGAATTGAGGCAGGCAATCGTTTATTATTTTTTTGTATTTTTTAATTTTTTTCCGATAAGTGTTTCTTTAAATTCTTATAAAGATTTCCAGCCACAACTACCACCATGTTGCTTAATGGCGTCTAAGATATCATTCATTTTCCTATATATTTAAATCACATTTTAATATAGCTTCCAAAACAATACACCGGCTAAGGAAAATTTATTAAATAATAAAGACAAGACAAACAACCTAAAGAAAAAGAGGTACATAATGAATTGCGGTTCTTACCCTTAGTAAAACTTAAATTTTAAAATAGGTGTCAAAGAACATTTGCGAGATTCCAAACCTAATTCTGGCATTGAATTTTATCTATCTTAAGGATAAACAGCACCCACTTAATGCAGAAGACGATTTTCACATTCTACACATTGCAAGAAGAAAATAATACTTGGAATCTTTGGAGATATTAAGAGAACACGTAAGAGGTAAACATTAATCATTAAACTCTCAGTTAATATTCGAATCAAATCCAATTTTCTAAGTTTAATTTGATAGATGACTCGGTGACATATGATGCTTCAACGTGCTTTGTTATCTACTTGAATTAGCTTATAATACAGGATGTTGTACTACGAAAGCCAGCGATCTATGTATTATTCATGAGAAAAATGTTGAAGAAAATCGCAGTGTGCAGCACAGAATTTTCATTCCAACTCCTCGGATCTTTCAGCTTTGACAATGATGGTTGTGTCGTCTGCATATAGTACAACATTCCCTGACTTGATGGCAGACAGCAAATCAATCACATACAAGTAGAAAATTGAAGGACCCAGGACAGATCCCTGGGGCACACCTAGATCCACGTCGAACATATCCGAATATTGATCTTTTATTCTCACAAATGCTCGTTGCCAATCAAGCATTCTCATTATTGTATTAACTTATAGTTGGCCTGAAAATGTACGTATTAACACAAAGCGGTCGCATGCTAATTTAATAAAGGATTTGTGAAAAATAAACCAACTTATATGATGTATTCACACAAATTCAATGCCAATTGTTTTAAACGGTAACATTTGTTTTTCCATATTATTTCTAATCCATTCAAATATTCATTTATAAGTACTGCATACACTCCTCCAATTTTATAATGGCGAAGCGTTAATTCACGCCTGAATAAAAACAACAACATCGGTAACCAAATAGGTATGGAGTGAAGATGAGCGCGCACGGCTAGCGGAAATAATGCACCGCCTGACACAAATCATAGTGGTTAGTTCCGGCTTGTGACGATCGCGTCGCTACTGACACCACTTCATTTGTTACGGTTGTTTAACCTTTGTGTCAAATTTTTATTTGGTTACACCGACTTAATTAATTGTCATAGGGCTTTACAATGAGCATTTTACGTTGCCCGAGCCAAAGCAAACATCCTCTACGGTCTGTTAATTCGTGAAGTTTCCATTGAATAATACATCAAACAGACAATGCTCGTGGCCCCGGCCTACGTGTATACGGGCTGTTTCCTTTATTTATTAGCGCGTGCATCGGTCAGTTCTTTCCAGTTAGCTACGATTTCAGTCACGTGGCAATATTTACATTGTAGGTTATGAGGGATGTTGCATATTACCAATCAACGCGACAGACACTAATTGTTTAAAAGTGGCTGTAATAGATTCATGCAGTTACATCTTCTATTCTTCGATACTAGCGACAAATAGTCAAAAGGTCACCAAAATGCAATAGGCAAGCTTATATATCCTTTGCATATACGGCTAAATTGGTCTAAGATATTATCAAAATATTGGATGGATATTGGATCGAATTAACTCCAGAAACATAACTGAAGGAACGCCCGGAAAACTAACTAACCACTTTTTGCTAACGCACTGTTGTTGAGCTAATCAAAATTATAGTCAATCGAAGAAGAAGAATGTACCTAGTTAAAGTTTATTAGTTCTCTATTTTATTAATTTAGTAATCACGATGGATTTATTAAAACAAATGTCAACAATCTAGTACGCGTTATTAAGAGATAAGGGTCAGGCTTACCAAAAGTGCAATTATATTAATTATGAGGGTAAAATTACCTTTTTCCTCAGCTCCCACTTTTCAAAGCAAGTGCTCTGATCTATATATTATCATTGAACTAAAATGACGCTGAAAACTCCACAATCTAATTTAGAGGATTCATCAGTGGGTGAAAAGTCGAAACACCATATTGAATACGCTTTTTCTTTTAATTCTTTATTGCCAATTTATGTTGACAGTTATAATGCTAAACATTTCTATATGATCTACTTCAAAACTTCTAGTTTCAGTAGGTTTTGGAGTGAAAAAAAAACATGAGTTGATCGCTTGCATTAAGACCATCTCATATTTGCAAAATCGTTTAGTTCACTCTGATCTCTTGAATCAAAAGTTATAGGAGAAACACTTGAAGTAACTACGACACTATCACACATAGTCCTCCATACAGAATTTACTTATCATTCTATATTCGATATTGTACAACAAATAGAAAAGAACTAACCTCATCAAGCCAAGAAGAAAATCCGACTACATTACATATGCATTATATTTCGTGTGAGCACTAAGCCACGTTCACATATGTAAAAGAAAATTAGTTGGTAATCGAATGTGTAGATATTAAAAATCTCTATTAAAGAACGTAGAATAATTTTATTCAAAGCTTAACAATTTCTTATTTTAATATTAATTATATAATATATATAATAAGCCTGTTAACTTCAACATCGGGTAACTTGAAAACAAAAAGCAATCGGACATTAGTGTATAGGAACTTTTTTGTTATTTTTTGGTCCTCTATCACATGTTGCTATGCATTGTGTTTTTTCTATGTTACCCTGTATACTATCAAGAACGTGAGATTACACATATGCCGTAAACATTGCAAGCTAAAAACTTGTTTATTATTGTTATCAAATTCATAAAATTAACGTATTTGAAACCAAAAAAAAACAAATAACTTTTCACGTGCTTCTTTCGTAAGAGTACGTAGAAACTTTTTCTCTTATTCTTAGCATTATTATTAAATTATTATTATTATTAATTTCTGTTACGAAAAATTTTTGCTACATCAAACGATTGCGAAGATATATGCGCATTTTGACAACAATCCTAAGAGTAAAATCCTCCTCAGACAACTTTACATAGAAGCTTGTACCAAATGTAGCAAAATGTAAATTTCAAAGAAAATCGTTAGAGACGCTATCGAGAATATGTCAAACACCGAAAAATCGGTAAAGTAAATTCCTCTAAAACAAACCCTTGTTGTGTCTTCTAAGGCTACCTAACGCAAATATCAATTATGAGTGCTCTCAAATATTTTGTTCTTGAGATAGAAAAGAAAAGAAAAGGTTTGTATAAGGGATATTTTGGGGTGACTGTAACCCCTGTATTTGATATTTTGGGAAAAATTCAGAAACCAGTAAATTATATTTTTTAATGTATGATAATGATTATGGACTAGAACAGAAATATATAAATTTCTTACTTACATGGTCGTGGGGTTAAAATTTATTCTTATTTTAACTCTCTACAACTCCCATCATGTACCACTAATCCCGTTATTAAACCAAAATGCCGAATTTTCAAAAAGAACAACACAGAGCTACATGTAGGATCATAATACCAACCGTATGCGGTTGGAACCATTAATAATTATCCTATTACATTAAACATTAAATAAAGGTAATATTAAATTAATAAAAAATATAAAAGGTATGTATGCAGATAACTGTATAGGAAAGGTCGTGTTGATTATGTAGGTGAATGTACAGAATACCACATGAATGTGTATGATATACGCAAGATGTTAAAGCGGCATCACAAACACGTCAAATAATTCATACGACCTATAAAATACAACCCGTGTAAATAATAAACATGTCCCTTTTATCAACGCGGGACAGCGTGTAACGTGATATGTTTAAGAGGAGAAAAAAGCAACGACAACAAAAACAAAACAACGTAAGTGCATATACATATAAGACGACACACACGAAAAACAGGGGAAGATAGAAATGGAAGGTGAGCAGTAAAAATTAAAATTCCCATATATAAAACTTCAGGTATACATTTTTTCCAGTATTTATAGAGTCGTAATAAGTTTGTCAGGATCATAAAGAATCCAGAATTATCTGGGAGCAAGGGTACGGCGACAAACGCCCGTAACACGAATAATATAAGTAAAATGTTAACATTTCCGAGCCTGTCACTATTATTTAAACTTACAGAATTGTTAGGATGTTTAAGGTATAGTATGCACGTTGGTGTGGTTTGAAAATAAAAGGTATCATCAGTTGGAAAGCGGTAAGTGCCCGTGTGGGTAGCGGGAGACTAAGTTGTTACTTCCATGAAGTGATGGTATATGAAAGAAATACCGGAAAGTATTGACAAATCGGAGAAGCTGGATAGTTGTATGCAAATTACATCAATTACACCATGTTTTAGTTTAAAACAGTACTATCACAATTGACAGTTAAAATATTACCATTAATATAGATTACGTAAACAACTATGGAATATAAAAAGGTATTATTCTGGCATTTCAAATGTAAAGGTATTTCAAATTTTTGATTTAAACTCTTGAATTAATCAGCAACTGTGTAAAACCGATACGTACACGTTGTTCATTTCATTATAGAGCTAAACGCATTGATCGTAGGTTGATAGAATTAACTGTTTTGCAAAAGTACAAAGCCATGGAAATAAGAAGAAACACGTTATATGTTAACTAATCGCTGTACTTATGTAGAATGTCAAAAGTTTTTTTTTAAATATTTTCCCAACATCCAAATATATACTTACAGTTACTAAAGTTTATTTTCAAGAGAATACTAGACTACAAATAATTTTTTTTCTATTTTGCATACACAATGCGCATTTTGTGTAACTGTTTTGCCGAGAAAACAGTTGTGGTGACAGTTTATGCTGCTAAATGCAACTCGTGGTTTGACATTTTTATATAATAAGCTTTTACATAACACAAGAATTGTGTCACAAACATCCAAACATTGAAAATCCTTGCATGGATAAAAAAACTCATTGTAAATATATAAACGTATATTAATGCGAAAAAGAAAAAAGAGTATAGGAAACGCGTGTTATAATGACCATCGTAATACTCGCACATTGAATCAAATTTGTATTACAACGAATGTCTTTATAACACCATAGTCCTTTAATATACTATTGATTGAAATTTACATCGTCATAGTTCTAAAATAAATTACTTCCTAATGTCATCACTTTAACTGTATAGCTGAAAATCTAATGTCTGTAACTTTCATAATTTTGCAAAAAAAGTATTTCACACGTAATACCACTAAAGTTACCTGTGACTCCAATAATTAAATATGCTATTTTATCATCTTTTTTTTTATTTTTTCGATGTTCTATTTAAACATTTCTTGACAAAAAAATATTTTTTATTTGTACGGTGCTTTTCCCGTTATTTGTTTATTTATTCTTTTTTTTTACAGGGAATACCTGTTTTCCCCACTCCTTTTTGTGTTCTTTTCCATGATTCTGTAATCATGACTGAAAGAGCAGCGCTTCGTATAAGCGAGCGGGAGAGGTGAGAAGAATATTTTACTACAGTGGTTTGAATGAAGAGTCTGAAAATGATAGTGAAAGAAATTAAGATGTTGCTGCAATTTCGATGATAGCAAAAAATGATTTCACTAAAGTACAATCAGAACACGAATCTGAAAATGTATTTGATGCAGAAGAATACTACTAATGATATTGATAATCAACAACAAATTTTTTTCATGTGAGGTTCTACTTTCTAGTTCCAAAAAGCAGTATAACTTTTTGGAACTGCCAATTGAAAAAAAAGCTTAACGCTTGAAAAATTGAAACACAGTTTCAAGTATCGACGAATATATTTGGAACTTCTTGTATCTCTTGAAAGTCACATTTGTCTTACTTATGGTGCGTCTCAGCAGATATCATCAAATTTCTCTAAAAAAAAAATTAACTGCTGCCTGATTGAGTTATCAACCAATATGAATATTTACTAAATAAATTATATGAAGTTCCTTATATTTTCTAATCTACTCAATAAATAAGAAGCAGCAATTGATATTAAATTCAAATATAATCCTACAATAAACATTAATAGAAACATATATACAATAGTGCATTATAGAAAAACTCTTGAAGTTTCAAGTATAACACTTGATAGTTAAAACTATGTTTCGATTGATGTGTATTTTCCGAATTTTATATATTTTGCTTTACCACACATCACTATAATGTTTGTTTGTAGGTACTTAACCTCGTTTTTCCGTAACTTTGGTGAACTGCTTCTAAACTCTAATATTTAAGAAAAACTAACTTCTAGATTATTTTTTTCACCAGGAATTGCGTAGAGGCAGACATATGTGAATCAAAGAAGAAAAAATTCTTTGTTTGGATACCGAATTAGGTACTTTGAGAACTTGTGAATAAATCTAAGCCCATTCAAACACTGTGGGATGGGATTGTTGGCATATTGAACGAGCATAAGGATATTATGAGGAATTCGCATTTATATTTTATCAAAAATTATCAAAAAATGGTTCGCCTTCATATTTCACTGCTTTTCTTATTTCAAACTTTTACTTCTTTCTTGTACCTGTCTTACACAGTCAATCTTATATATTCTTTCGGAATCAGTGCAATTTAAATTGAATAACTTTATATTTAAGAAAAGTATGCTTAACTACAATCGACAATCATCTTACACCTAAGTTACCATCATCATTTCGAGAGACTGCTAGTATCTTTCGGTGAAATTTATTTTCGAAGCCCTTGACATAATCTCGCATTAGATATCTTAATAACTCCATCAAGAACTTCACCAAACGAAATCGCTAGATTGAGGAAACATCGAATTGCGATATTTCTATAAAGTAACGGTGTATCATTATTATTATTTCTTAAATTTGTATTTACTTGTATCTTTTCTTAATTTGAGACAATAATGTTTTATTATTATTATTTGTTCGTATATGATATTAAGTAAAATATAATGTTATTTACGGAAAAACGTTCCTTAGAATATTCATTCATAATTATACCAAGTATCTGTAATAGCACTAGCCAACAAATACGAAAAAAAAAAATGCGACTGGTGTTATAATGTTTGCACGGGGAACTTCAAAGCATCCTGATTGCGAATTCAACAACCAAAATTTTCCACCACGCATAGATTCTGAGGTATAGAATATATCAGTTATTTTTATCTTATATCTACATTTTTATATATTTTTGAAGTTTTGAAGTTGAAACCAAAAAGAAAGTCAAGATATTTTAAAAATAATAAGATTTATTTGCAAAATACACATTAAAATGCATTTACAGTAAGTCCTTTGTAGATAACTTTTTTGCAAATGCTGACCTTCGTTTATATTTCCTGATCCCTTTCTCTGATAAGAAACCAACAATATATAATCCCCCATCTGCCTTGGTAGCATTTTTCCGTTCTTAGTTTATCTTGGTGGATAAAATACTTATTAATTCTTAAAAAATCTTACGTGTTAGGAAGATATTTTACCATCATTTTCGCATTTAATGAGCAAAAATTAACAACGAACTGCCTTTTAGACCACAGTTACAACAATTACAAAAGCGTTCTCGCAACTGAATAAGTTTGCCCAACAGAATTCAGTTATGAATTCAAATCTAAAAATAGTAAATTTGAGTATGTTGATTGCAAAATTTAAGTTAATAAGTAATTAAATCACACTTCTAATAATTTGCAAATTGTCTTTTTTTACATCATTTACACTCGTAAAATTATATGTTTGGATTATACAATTAATCAATGTTTTAATTTTTATTTGAACAACATCGTTCCCCCACAGTATTTTGTTGCATTCGCAAAAGTGCATATTGTGTTTTGAAATTATCTAAGAATTTATAGTAATATGCATTTTGGAGATTACAAATACATTTGCATAATATTAGTAATAACTGTTTGACCAATTAACAGCTAGCCAGCTGAAAACGAGGCTTGTTATCAGTACTACCAAACTTTCAAAATATGAATCGAGATCCGCCTCACGTGAGAAGACGGCGTCACAAATGTAGTTATTATATTAAAAAAGTGCCACCATGCTAACTATATCATTAACCTGGCATTATATCCGGTGCTTTCATAACAATACCCACAACATGACGACTTCATTAAGACACTTTTTATTTTTTCCAATTACGAATAAAAAAAAGCACTACAGCATATGTTTACCTACGTAAATTAAATAGCTATTTTGACAACTTGTTTTGTTGTGCTATGACAAATTACCTTTTTATGTCACACTTATGATCTTTATCCGTTGTTGTCTTTTTTTGCGTGGCATTGTTTCACGGTTTTGTCGAATAAGCACGGAAACAGAAATACGACACCAGGTCCTATTTAAAATGCAATTAACGTTAACGATACAATTACATTATTTTATTATAAAATTATGGGTTTCATCCCGGCAACGGTAAGATTGTTTTGTAGCGTTTCCACATAGGTGGAAACATTAAAGTCAGAAGTTGTTAGGCTCCTTAATTATACACATTTACTATCTGGTTAGCATTTGTCATTAGGGTAGATCGTAAATATATATAATGGTGGTTTCTTCTGGAGTTTCTTCTCCGATTGTTAGTTTGTTATTATCATACGGAAGAATAAGTTTTTCTTTATATTATGTGAACAACCATCCAGGAAACCTTAGTTATTTATTTAGATACATCAGGCTGTTAACTTCTTCGTTTCCTGAATTAACTAGGTAACTAAGACTGTAACACGCATTAACGCGTGTGAATATATATATGTATGTAAATAGATTATGTTCCTTTAGCTTGTCATATACACCATTTACCTCTTTTAGAAGGACTATAATCAGCACAGTTAAGCAGCATAATATTAGAATTTTTAACTATTTTAAAGCGCAAGTAATAAAAAATATGACACAGGTTAATCAGAGAATTATACCTCTCCTAATTAACAAATTTTTATAGGAACTCACAGAACAAACAAATAATGAAACACCTCAAAGACACATGATATAATAGACTGTAGTCAATATGTATTTCGATCAAAATCAATTAAAGGCGAACTAAATTATAAGAATAATAGTAGTATAAAAAAGCTTCTAGGGTAACATCCAAAGAAAAAAATTATTGAAAAAGCTTCAATATTTTAATTTTAATGGGAATAAGCTCAAAATATTAAAAACTTATATTTTCAATAGAAAACAATAGGTAATAAAAATTAGCAATGTCATCAGCGAACCTATGTGTATAGGAATACGAGGTACTACAAGAAGAAGATCTCATTTACAATTATATGTACTTATATCTGAACGATCTATTTGAATAAATCCATCCGTGGGCATATATACACGCATGAAGATGATGCCTTCATGTTTTACTTTGGCTATGATACAAAAACATAGAAAGATATATAAAAGAAAATGTGAAAGCAAATTTGATATTTACTGTACTTGATGTGTGTCAACGACTTTGAAGTACAGATTGTAAACAAAATGGGACCCAAAAGAGTGCTGCGGTACTCCACGAAAAAGGAGCAAATAATTATATTTAACCACACACATACAAATAAGCAGGTAAACTTTCACAAGTGATGCAGTAGTACTTCTAAAGTCAATATGCCCAAGACACCGTTTTATTGTTATTACAAAATTAGATGTAGGTCTGATGTGCATCGCCTCACCAATCGATTCTGTGGTCTAATGTCATGATCACTTTACTCTCTGCCAGAATTTGTCTTCTTATATGATGTATTTAAAATATAACCAAATTCACTTTGAATTGAAGTTAATACTTCCTAAATGCAGACGTAAACTGTTTATGTTCTTCATAAAAGTTCACTTTACAATACTTAATTATTGAACAAAAAACAAATGGACTTCCTGCTCGATGTAATGATTAGTACTATGTATATAATTTTATATATAACAATTTTTATAGCAATTTTATAGGAATTTGACAGGTACACCACCTTAATTTTGAACTCAGGTAGCTGTACGAATTGTGCCATACAAAAAAAATAAAAGAATGCTCAAAATGTTTTTTTCTCGTGAACAATTAACTCTGCTGTAGTTGGTAGCTTTGTTTTGATACGCATGAATAACTTATATGATGTTTGGACTTAATTTTTCTGTTAGTTCATATAAATCAAATTTTATTTTGAGTAATTTTATCAAGTTGTAGCCGTTGTATGTTATTATATTCTGTTATATATCAAAAAGATGAAGTCAACAAAGGTTAGATGGCAGAGCAAATGGCCAACATTTTGTCCAAGCAAAGCCGATTCTCGCCTTGTTGTATATATTTTGTCTTTTCTGTAATAGCATAGGATGTATAGATTATTATATTTAATTATGTTAGCTACTACTGATAGACTGATAGACTAGAGGTACTAGATATCATGTTTGTCGTCAGTTTATATACAGGGTGAGTTTCTTTATCTTGAGACAGCGGAATATCTCTAAAACACTGCATCAAATTAAAAAAAGATCTTAATAAGATTTGTTATAATGTAGAGGGCTCACTGAATGGCGCCGAACTCGATCATAGCAACATAGAGCAACATGAATTCCAATAAATTGGACACACTGATAACAGCACTTTCTTAATTAATTAAAGATTTTTTGGTATTTATTATTCCTTGTTTTCTTTCGCTATTTAATGGTTTCTATTGAGAATAAGTAAATATTTCAACTTTATTGCTATTTATTATTGTTTTGCTATTATTTTCCCGTTTATTTTTGTTTGCAATAATGGATATGTTGTTTCTTAAAGAGAAGAAATGCGTAGTAAAGTAAGTAGACAATCATAAGATTGTCGTCAGCCTGTCAGGCAAATTACTCGTTCTTTCCAAGCAAAATTTGAAAACGCTATTGGTTATGAAATTGTACGCTGCACAATTAAAAATTTTGAAATGCATGGTTATTTGCGCCCACATCACCATAAGAATACCCTAATACCACAAAATGAGGAAAGGGATGTTTTAATTTGCGCTACAGTAGAAGAAACGTCGCGTACATTTATTAGAAAAATTGCAGAGCAGCTGAATGTTTCACACAACACGGTCTATAGAGTTTTAAAGAAAAATATATATCGATCCTATATTGAATAAAGCAAATGAAATATTTCTCGTTGGGAAATATTTCATTTGCTTTATTGAATGACAGATTCGACTTTTGTGAAGCACTTACTGAATGCTACACGAAGGACGAAAACTGTAAAAAACGCTTTATTCACTGACGAATTCACTTTCGTGTTGCATGGACGTCACAATCTCTTTGTTACACGCTATAAAATCAAAACATAACATACAACTCTAAATAAAAATAAAATCAAAACATAACATACAACGCTCGCATTCAATACCCCCAAAAGAGGAATGTGTGGGCAGGTCTTTTAGGAGACCACATAATTGGCCCTTTTTTTTATTTAAATGCGGAAAGTTATTTAGATCTTTTATAAAACACTGTGTTATCGGAATGCACGATTTTTGGTTTCAGCAAGGCAGCTGTCCAGCTTGTAATATACAGTTATCGTACGAAGATACGATAATCGGCTGATCACCGGGTCGAGGGTCATTCGCTAACCTCCTAGGTTACCCGATCTAGACCCACATGATTTTTTTCTTGTGGGGTTATGTTAAATTTTCAATTATTGCTTTGAATGAAATCATTCTATTGAATAGTTAGGTGAAAAGATTATTTTCATGCGAAACACATCAGCAGAAACTTTGTCCAATGTCCGTAGAAATTTTGTTGATGGGTTAGGGTATTGCGCAGTTTGGCTTGGGGATCCTTTTAAGAATTTATTACCCAATGCTTTCTTTTTGCATAGAATCTTGTTTTTTTTAATACTTTTAAATGATATATCTGACTTTTTTCTCAAAGCAATTTATATTATTATTGCAAGTGCTTTTATTAAAGGAATATATTCAATATTATTTCTCTTATTTCTGAAAGCAGTTTGTTATGTCTAGTAGTGATTTTATTGCTAAAAAGATGTATCTAGTTTTATTTCTCTTATCAATGTGATAATATTTATTTATTTTTAAAATTCCTTTTATTTCCGTAAAATGTGACCAACTGCAAATGAAAGTTGACATTATCCATAACAAAACCTTGAAGGGTTTTTTTTTAGTTCAGTGCGAGATTTTTTTTACACGCATTTGAAGTTGTTGATTTTGGAACGCTGTCTAACAAGGAAAATCATTGAAAATTTGATAAAATAATGCTTTTTTATTTTTATTATCCTGGAAAGTTGTGGTATCTTACTATTTTTGGGGTCGAGGAATTCATTTTCGATATTTATTTTTACATAAAACTGACGCTAGATGGCGCTGTCATACAAATGGTGCTACTTCTTGTAAATTTTCAATAAAAAAACGGTGTATTTACTGCTTCACTGCTTTAGACATAATATTTGAGCCGTTAAAGAATTTCTACAATAAACAAGACAGCATTTGTAGATGCTACGGAGGTTACATCTGGACTTGCTGCGTTTGGTATTGGAATAAACTCTGTATGTTGTTTAGGTAATTCTGCATATTTTGTACCAACACATATCATGCTTCCTCTATTACATCTGTTTCTTCCTTTAATACTATTTAAACTCACATAACACTGTGATTTAACGTGTTCACCTAAGAAGATATCAAAATGCAAAATAAAATTAATATATTTGATGTATAATACATGTTTTGTATATATATATGATATAAAATAAATTTAAAAAAAATTACCTGGATTGTACCACAACATTAACACCAAACTGCATTGACTTCCTTTTCTTTTGTGACCGCTTAATTAAAGAACCATTGCAAGTTCTGCACACTTTTTCAGGTACCCTGATACAATTGTTTCGTACTCTCATATTTTGGCACCAAATTTTTTGTCTATTATATTTTCCACAAACATAACAATAATATTTCAAATGCTGCAAACATTCATTCCGGCTATGCGCCATCTTCAGTGGTTGTTTTCTTACTAAATTATCTTGGTACGTTGTTGTCAGTATATATATTATAGATTGATAGGTAATATAATTGTGCGCTTGTGTATCTTTATGATCTTGTTTTGAATTTGTGCGTTACTGAGTCTTATTGCCTTATTGTCTTGTTTTTTGTAGAAATTCTTTAAGGGCTCAAATATTATGTCTAAAGCAGTGAAGCAGTAAATACACTGTTTTTTATTGAAAATTTACAAGAAATAAATATCTAGCGTCAGTTTTAGGTAAAAATAAATAACGAAAATGAATTCCTCGACCCCAAAAACAGTAAGATACCACAACTTTCCAGCATAATAAAAATAAAAATGCATTATTTTATCAAATTTTCAATGATCTTTCCTTGTTAGACAGCGTTGCAAAATCAACAACTTCAAATGCGTGTAAAAAAATCTCGCACTGAACTAAAAAAACCCTTCAAGGTTTTGTTATGGATAATGTCAACTTTCATTTGCATTTGGTCTCTACCTATTCCCATTCGGAAAGTTCGATTTTGTATCACTGTGTAATTCCAATTTCCTACTTGCATACGATTATATGCATTTAATAGCGTAGCATATCATTACAGGTGTCGTTTGTCCCAGAACTGTTTGTCTCCGCGTCTGTGGGATATTGCATACGCGTTCGGATAACATCGACTGACCCTACAGTATACCTATACATAGCGCTGTGCTATTTGTCCCGGGATCATTTGATTTAAGTACGACCTTTTTTCTATGACCAATGTACGTATACCTTTTTATCACAACGTACAATGCACAATCCTTCCCAGTCGGTGGTTAATCTTGATCTCGTTTAGCTAGTGAATTACTATTTCTTACGAGCACCACCGTCATTAAATCTATTTTTATTATTTTATTGCACTCTCCACGGGGAGAAATTACGGCATCGGCAATAAACTAAAATTAAACTGTGGTGAGAATATGTCGACCAGAATGTTAAAACAATAAAAAACGCCTAGATAAAATCTCGAAGGAGCGACTCGGTCAGTACGAGCGCGATCATCAGTGCCCCGGCATCAAACGCTTAGCAATAAAAAGACGGGCGTCCAGCTAATACTATAAAAATTCTTGAATTTACCAACAACGGTGAGGAGCTGAGTCCGTCCCGTGGCTCTTCTTCAATCCTCTGGGACCGTAGATATGTGCTGCGGTGCTTATGCGAGTGAATGGCTGCACTGTCCAACACGGGACGGTGGCAACAGTAATATCGTGCTAGAGAAGCGACTGTATGTGCTTAAGATGCGGGATTTTGATAAGAGAGTAATGTTTATTTCGAAAAAATAAAGCTGCAGAAAGTGGGTTTCGCGTATGTTATGGTGTAGATAATATTAAACCTGCCCAGCTTGGCGCAGTTTTGTTAAAATAAAAAGGAAAATGAAGGCGTTTAATGAACCAATTTAGTTAGAAGTAAACTGTGCATTAGGATGACAGACACCGTTTACCACTTGCCGTGTGAGTGCGAAGCTTTGAACGAATAAGGACAGGGAATTTTTGGCAAACCAAAAATAAACCCAGTGGATTAATTTAATCAACACTGAACCAAAATAGGTCTTAAAACAATGAAGGAAACCATTGTTCACATGAAATACTGCATTAAAATTGGTCCAAAGAACGAGTTTATCAAATCGGTGAAAAAGATTTTATTAAATACCTACGAAATTTATTGAGTAATAAATCATTCATTGTATTAATGAAACCAAAATCGTTGAAAATGAAATGGAAGCTTGATTGGCTCAGTGGAAGATGTTATTGTTGTAACGAACACCAGTTTTAACAACTCTATTTGGTTTACTGAATGACCGTGAGTTATTAATTTTATGTGTAACGTGTAACTCCAGTAGAAGAATGAAGAAAGGCATCAATACAATGAATATTATTTGTTGATATGCTAATCGCAAATGGTTAACTTAATGTGTGCCATTCATAACCCTAATCAATTTTAGTTATTGTCATAGCGTATCTAAACTTCTAATTAAAATAATGAACTTAATTAATTGATGGAATAATCGCATTGCATTCATTCAATTCTCTAATGAGTAAGCGTTGTAGTTTTATTTCACTGAATTGCAGTAAAAGTATATAATATTTAAAATAACACGATTGATATTAAGCAGTGACGATTACCAAAAAACATCAAAAGAAAATGCCTAAACCGTAAAAATGCCATTTCTTTTTCATGGTCCATTGTGGAGGAATCACCACATATGCAGAAAAGGGAATAGGAACGAAAGTTTCTGCCTACCAAGCGTCTTAAGCATTCCTCCAAGAGCAAATACACATTCTTCAGTGTCTCTGTGTTATTCTCGATTTCCTCCTAAGAGATCACGAGTTTAGATGCACGTCCTCTAGAGGCCACACGCCAAACTTTGAGTTAGCGACCGCGGCGTAAGTCGGTAATTCAATCACTGCCGTACACCTTTCATTAAGGTATGCTATCTGTTCGTTCTTGCAATAATTGCAAACATTGTACTAACGAATAAAGTATTATTTAATACTCTATTGCGTGAATAATATAAATAATAATGGAAAGATTCGGCCCAATGAATTTCTACTGCATGAAGGTAAAATATTAAATTAAGAATATAAGGTGCTGTGAATACGATACATGTACTACCAGAGACAATTCGTGATGGTTAGAAAAAGATGAAGGAATGCATGGAATTTGGAGAAGCTCTAAGGCAATAATTTTAAAAACAGTTTTACTAACTTTACGAATTATTAAAATAGCATTTAGCAGGATGTAAAACAATATTATAAAGGATGCATGTTGTCTGAGCTGTTTGGTTGGTTGAAGGAAGAAATCCCTTCAGTTACTGATACTTAAAATTTATCAGTCCATTGGTATTCTTTTTGGATTATGTGTTTCAGAAATATTTAGGCTTCCTCACTTGTTGTGAGTATATCCCACAGTTTACATAGAAAATTAATGACAGACAGTAAGGTACACCAACAATATCCAGGCAATTAAGAAAGTTTAATTTTTAAATTTAAGAGTTTTTTTACCAAAATACTATGTTTAACCACTTTTCAGACTCTTAAATCACAGGTATGTATGTTGGAATCGTAAATACTATACAAAACAATTTATGTAATACAAAAATACGAGTTCAAACTTTCCTGGCACTTTAAATGAATGAGGTTAAAGCAACGTCAAAATAAAAAGAATAAATTTAAAATTCAGAGCCATCTACCCGTAAATAGCAGAAAGAAAAGAATAACTATTTTAAGCAAACCTTAATATTAAAAATTCCTAAACTAACTAAAACTAATGGCGGTTCATATAAATCTGACCCCAAATTAACGTATAGTGAATATAAATTAAAAAAATCTTATTTCTGGTTAATATTGAATTGAAATAAATGAATTATTTTCTTTTTTAGGTGGGATATACTTGATGGAATACTAACTTGATTTCTAACAGGCACACTCTAAACGACGAACTGGCAATTCTCTGGGTACAGGTTGGACTTTCGGTTCGACGGGCCCCCCGTATCGGTCAGTAAGATGGAATGGTATTCTGGCCGGGATTCTTCGTAGGAACTTTTATAGGAAATTCTTGACAAGTTTATAGGTAAAAGTAAGAATTTAAATTATTCAGGAGTAATATCGATACTTTTTTAGGTAAACACTTCGTGGAACTTTGATATTTTTGATAGTGTGGCATAAAAATCGTTATAGGGAGTTCAATATCAACCGTCGTCTTTCATGGCCACAGGCAGAATGAGGATTTAAACTAAAATTACCAGTAATCAGCCTTCGATCGTTATTGCTATCAGGCAAGCCAACATTAAATTTGAATAGATACCAGTAACTGACATTAAGATACCATTATTTACTCTAGTTTGAGGGGAATACAGCAAAAGTTACCAAATAAACATCCCGAAGAATGAAAAATTTCCCCGAGCAAAATATAACAAAAACATAAAAGGTAAGCTTGAATTAATATAGAAAATAAAGTTTACATCATAATTAAGGCTATAACTTAGCACCTATTGCTGAGATGGTCCATTTTTATGTCATTCTTAACAAATTCAAAATTTACCTGTAAAGTAGGCAACCGAATACGCGCTTCAACTTTCAATTACTTCTTCATTTGGCTTTGAAACCTGTTTTAAATTACTCTAAATTATATTTCATATCCCTGATTCCATAGCAATATATATTTAGGCCTAAAGCAAAGTTGTGAAGCGATGGGCATAAAAAAGGTAAAGGCAAGCACTCTAAGAAAAATATGGAAAAGTCAAGTAGTTATCCATTGCTTGCTGATGTGGCAGGCACACCGTTTGTGATAATACCAAAGAGGGTCTTAAGTAATATATTCCTTCTATATTCTATATTCTATATTCTAAGAAAGACAGAACAGACACTGCGGTATAGTGGAAGAGAAAGAAAAGTGCGCATGAGAGACTAAACTTGCATGCTATTATAAATTGTGCCCAACTCAAGACGCATTGTCGCTCAAAAATAAGTAATAATGCAAAAGTATCGTTAGAACAACTATTTTAACTTTTGGAAAAAATATTTTCTCTCCTAAGTTTCATTAAAAAACAAATTATAAAGGTTTTCTTTATTTATATACTTCCTTCGGGGACATACTGTATGTTTACAGTTTTCTGACAGAAGTACAGCAAATTGTACATGAACCCTTCAAACGTTTGAAAACATAATTAAAAAACGTTAGCGAACATATCTTTACAATATTTAAAATTATTTATTATTTAAATTATTTAAAATATGTGGCACTAAAGACGAAGTTTTTATATCCACAATTGAAGACAATGAATTGGTCATCACGTTTTCCCAGGGTTTTGTAGAATCATGTACATCCACATGTACGAAGTTTAAGCACATAAAAAGTGGTACTATATTATAATGCTCATGTTACCGCTGACTGACGTCTTAAATATAATGTTATTAAAACGAAAACCTCCGAGAAACAGACAACAGCGAGACATTCAACCAGCCAGTCGGGTAGCTGGTCAACAACAACGGGGCTCCGTTCGTATGTGGAGATTTGTGGACGCGAACTACCAGATAAGAGCTTTCCTGGAGATCGGAGAGCAAACATTTTCTATATTTTAGTGACGTGTTGTCACGTCTGTGAACTTCTGGTAAGTCGGACCCCTACAGTTCCCTGGCGCTACGAGAATACAAATTCGAGTTTCACGCGCCGTCGTAAAGAAAACTAATGGATATTTCTAATTACATACTACTACTGGACCCTTGCGCCACAGTCTCGGCTACTAAGTTTCATATTTCTTACAGCTGGATAGTGACATAAAATTGGTAGTTCTAATACCTATGCGGTGGAATGGGAACTACACCGCAATCAGGCCTTTAATCAAAAAACCATAAAGAGGACTGTAACTTGATCCGTTGAATATAACATAAATTACTGAGCAGTAAACAAACCCTTCTAGCAAGAGAAATAAGCGTAAATAAAATGTGTTTCTTTTATTTGTGGGTAAAATGTGATAAAAAAAATTAAGAGTGTATTGTTTTATTGCAATTGTATAGGTACTAACATATTATTTAAATCTGTTTGTTGTAATTACAATTAAATGCAAGAACTTTAAAAATATGAAATAATATAGTCAATTAGATGTAAACAAGCATAAAGAAGATATATTAAGAGTACTCATAGGACTATAGTAGTGAAAACAACATAAATAACTTTTTAAATTTGAAAATAAGAAAAATATGAAACAATAAGAATCAATTTAAATGTGTATAATCGTTGAAGAAATGATGTCCCAGCGGACTATTTACATTTTTACTAATATATAATATGTTTTCTCAACTTTGTCGAAGGTATTAGAGAAGGTTGTTGATTTCAGAGTTAGAAGATTTTTGGAGGCCGATGGTTTGCTTTCCTGCTATCAGTAACGGCTTTAGGCCGGGAGTGTCAACCAGTAATGCTCTTTATAATTTTCTGTTTCACATTTTCGAAACTGTTAACCAAAAACAAATGACAGCCACCGTATTTTCCGACCTATCTAAAGCATTTGATTGTGTTCCCCATTCACTGGCTTTAGGGGCAAAGTGAACGACTACTTCCGCTCATATTTGGTTGATCGTCGGCAATTTGTGCGGTTGCGGGTTGACAATGACAATGTCGATTCGACAGTTGGCCGAGTTGTGTGCAGTGTGCCGCAGAGCTCAGTGCTTGAACCGATTCTTATATTATTAATATTTATTAATGACCTGGCACATGTAGCCCGCCAATCACACACGGTTCCTTTTCGCCGACGATACATCCCTTACGTGATACGCTTCAAATCGTGATGACCTAGAGAGATTTCCAGGATTTGTGAATGGTTTAATGCTAATGAAATTACTCTTAACACCAGTGAAACCAAATTTGTTACTGTACAGACAACAAACCATTGTTATTAATAACAATTTTTTATTCCTTGCTACGGATGTTAGATTTTTGGTTATGACTGTAGATACCGGCTTGGGGTGGACCGAGCACATTCAGATGTTGTCGAAGGGCTTGTCATCAGCCTGTTATGCTCTAAGAATTATTAAGCTAAATCTTGGAGAGCATACTGCGAGATGGGTTTACTTTGCACTATTTGAATCTCGCATAAGATATTGTATTTCTTGTTGGAACTTCACCACTACAACGAATTTATTCGAAATCTTTAAATTACAAAAACGGGCTGTGCGGCTGATTAGTGTAGAAGACAATAGACCCCATTGTTGTCCGTTGTTTGTTTCTCCAAAAATTTTGACTTTATACTCATTCATTATCTATGAGTCGGTGAGTATGGTGTATAAATATTATAGAAGCAGATATATCTATCGAACTGACATTCATTCTTACAACACTCGTAACTGTATTAGTATTAATCTTCCGAAAACTGATACCTCTCTATGCAGAAATTCTCTGTACTTCATGGACTTCTCTTTTTTCAATAAATTACCTTCACTTATATTAAATTCTCCCGATTTAACTAAATTTCGATGCAAATTGAAGATGATATTACTAAAACAACACTTTTATTCATTTGACGAATTTGGTAACCATAAATTTTGACCTGTCTCCTCATAGTGAACGTGTTCATTGTTTTATTTTTGTTAACTATATTTTTATATGTTTATATAGATCTGGCGTTATATAACATGCATTTGTTTATTGGCAATAAATCTATATCTATGTCTATAATTTAAATTTTTCATAGTTCGTTCTATTTTACAAAGAGTTCTTAGCAGTTATGCATGTTTATCCATTTTTAGGATTGCCAGAATATTAATTTTTAATCCCCTTAATTTTTTGGGATTGCCGATTTAAATAATTCGACTATAAATTCGATATTTACGTTGCGGAATCAGTTTTTATTCTTTTTTTAAAGACACGTATTTATATGATTAAATAAATATAGATGAAACACCACGTAAACATCACAAATCAGAAAAGAGTAACCTGAAAAAAAAATCATAGTGAGTTGCCACGTATCACGAAATATAAGTATTTATTTAATTTAAACCTATCGTAAAATTGCAGAATATTAAAACAGTTTCAATCCGTAGTAGTATATTTAGCACATATGTATTACGTAGAAATACGGAAAACAACGTAAAATAATTATCTTTTGCATTAAAAAAAATGGAAGAGACTAAAGAATGTCCTGATGGAAACAGGTACATGTGTTACGTTATAATTTTGCATCCGTAACCAGTTGCAACGTGGAAAGTAGATTTCGAAACCCCTCCTTTTCATGAGTCGGGTATTAGCATACTACCCAGTTGCAAGTTATCCGGTTATCTAACCCTAGAACTAGGTATCCAAAATAGAGTTTGTAAACGCCGATATATAAATACACCTTACAAAATATTTAAATAGCACTTAAAGATAAAAGCGCCTTATGTTACGTCGCTGTAATTTCCGTCACAAGGAGATTTTGTGCGGTGTGATTTGCAACTGATAGTGACCCGATAACATCTCGAACTAATCGGATTGGTCGATTATCGCGCAAATATGAAGTTAAGTTTATAATGCATAATAGGCATATCCAGTCACCGCTATGCTGAGCCTATCAAAACTAAACTGACTGGTATTATGTCAAAATGCCTCCATTTTAATTTGCAACTTATTGCATGGTATGCCATAGAGTATCAGATTAGATGAGAAGAGATAGCATCCACATAGGTCTATTAATCGTCCCGTCCACTACGACCACTAGGACCTGTTTTTGTTGTGGGAACCGTCTGGCATAGAGTTTCCGAAAACATTGCAAGCTATTGGCTTTTTGCATTTAGCCTCCCATTTCTTTTACCCATTAAATTATATCTGAAGAAGATTATCCTTTTCTCGCCAACTCATAGGCTTTTTGTTTCCTTCGATTGTTGAATGTGTATAAAGTGACTTTATTGCAATCTTTCAGGATATTCAGTTCTAGAATACATTCCCCAACCAGTCTTGATTGTATCTTAGGATTTAGTAGTGCCTTCAATATCACCTGGCTGTCTGTGGCAACATGGATGCACTTATTTTAATAAGCCCTCTGATTAATCTCAGTTGCACAATGCAATATTGCGCATACCCCTGCTTGAAAGACTGTGGCATATATAACCACTTCTGTTTTATATTTATTTTTCCTTTTTTTATTCTTATTTGTTGAAATCATATCATCCCAAAAGGTGGCCTTCCACATGTTGGACAATATTAGTGTGTCCCAATAATCTGCCAATCAATCTGAGATGCATCATTCTTGCCTCGCCCATTATCCCTAAATAGAGAGAAGGGAGGTCTAGGAGACATACCATTGGTGCTTTAAAAGTAATCCTGATTGCTTCTATTATTCCTAAACACGCAAGCCTCTGTATCTTGCTAAGTTGAGTTATACTATTTTGTTCACTATACAAGAGATTCATAAGTAATCGGTCTAACCACTGTAATGTACAACCAGTACATCATATTGGGCCTTCATCGCCATGTTTTTCCCTGAGCTCTTGAAGCCAACATGACTGTTCTCTCTAGTTTCAATTCTCTAAAGCTGTCGATTCCAAGAAAGCTTGGAGTCTAGGATGACATTAAGATATTTCACTTCTTCTGACAGCTTTATTTCTTGACTAGGGCCTATTGTAGAGCGGATGTTACTTAAAGTACGCCCAACAAACCCAGGCCCTTAAAGAAGCTCAAAATGTTATTAAATGAGATTGCTTACAGGTTTTCTTAGGAAAAGGTCAACGTTCTCATAAATAAAATACTTGTGGTGGCAAGACTGTGGTTGGAGATTTACTAAATTGCCAGTGTTCAGTCAAATCCGAAAACTCGATTCTGTGTAGGTGCTTTTTAAATCTGCAGTGTCCTGTGTGGCTAGAAACAATCGCTTTAACACTTTTGCGGTCAAGTAGTTCTCTGGTTCTACGTGAAACTGTACCAAACTAGGACAATTATTCCAATACTGCATCAATTTCTGTCTTGCCCAGAAATTGCAATGCTGTTTAGCTACTGTTGGAGCTACGCAGATGGCAGATTTTTTCGCGAGCGGGCCTGCCGAGGTACCCAGATTAGGGACATATTATTAGCCGTCCCCAATGTATTTAGAATGTTTTTATATCTGTAAATCAGTTACGAGTTACATTTGCTCGCTTTTAGTGCTTTCAGCACTGAGTAACCAGCACTGAAAATTTCTATTGATTTGTGCTTGTTGCTTTTATTCAAAATCTGTCTGGCGCGCATCCCAAAGGCATAGATTTCAACCTGAAGCACCGATGTGTGTTGACCAGGGTTATAATATTTTTTAAATGTTGAAGCGTGATAAAAATGTCATGTGACGTAAGTCTTGTTGTGGCTGTAGCTTGTTGCGTTTTCTGCCACCAGCCATAGCTCCATAGGTTATAGTTGGATGTAGAGACTTCCTGGAAGGTTTGTCTTAGCCTTGCTTTGGTAATAATGTCTTCCACAGTGGAGTACTGATCAACTATTAGTTTTATAATATTGTTAAAGTTATATGTAATTATAGAATACTTCAGTAGGAAAGCCCTCATGAATGATTTGAATAGTTGATTGACTAACATATAATAGTGTTTTATTTGATTAAATGTCGATCCTAAATGAGACAATGAATTCATGATTCTCTGTCTTCTAAACAAAAAGGTTTAACTAGTGGCATTAGAGGGGTTTTGCCTGTATATTTAGACAAGTTTTTAAGGACAAATGAAACAAAAAATCGTGTTGTTACGATTTTGCCCAACGACCTGTACCTGCTTTATGTACGTGCGTTAACTTTATACACACAAACACACTGACCTTTTCTTAGATATCAACGGACCACCTTCCCAAACATGTATAAACATTAACGTCGCAGGTAAGTATATGAGCGCGTAATGAAATACGTTGACGTACGGAATGTCCCATAAAATACCTCCTTTGAGGTTTTATGCCGTTTTAAAATATGAAAAGTGAAATGTGAGAGAGGTCGACGATCTGCGTCCGTTTGCGATACCTTTGCATCATAATGCATACTGGCTACTACGTCCGTACAGAGTGATAAGTAGATCTGACGGAAAATATGAGGCGAAATTTGCTTTATTACCAGCGATAATTCATAATATATTTGACATTCCAGTTTAATGATATTAGTAAACGGGTTATTATTCATTCACAGTTCGTAAATCCGATGACGGGATTCCTAACAAACGCCGACGTCCCTTCCAATAATTAACTCGTCTGCTCGAGTTAAGTTTTCAGTGGGACGATTAGGTGACAGTTTGAAAAATCAATTATGCATTCGAGATGGATTTGCAAGTACATTTAATTTAAGTATACTATTTTAATCCATACAAAGATACTATGTAAGATCGAAAAGGCCGCTATTCTATCCCATTTCCGGGAAAAACTTAATCAAATTCATTCCCATTCCTGAAGAAAAATTTGGCGGTTTCCTCGACGTAGAAAAAAACCTCCCTTTTTTTTCTAAAATATTTTGAAATTTTTTACACTCCCGGTTAACCGAAAGTCACTATGAACACGTTGTTATTTTAAGTAGAACGCCCTGTATATTATTAAAATTTTGAATTCAGCAAAAATTCTATGACGATTACAATTAGGGCTTCTTATACCTATCTTCAACTGTTTCCAAGATATTAGGATTTTTGTGAAAATTTTGATATTTAGACTTTTGGACGTAATGGATTCATCTTTACTTGCTTTAAGTGCTACCAACGTTTTCCAGTTTAAAACTACCTAGTACTAACATTGTTTCACCAAAAGCTCCCCTCGTATCATATAGGATGTCTATGAAGTTAGTGGCAAAGAATTTGGGAAATTATGACTCAACTTTTATCAAATAAAACACCCTGTATATTTTTATATTGTTGGGCGTAGAATACGCCAATTTGCTGTAACATTCCGTATTCTCACCTTCAATAGTTTCCTATTAAATTTCTGGTATCATTTATTAACGCGAATTTTTTTACCTGGTAGGCTAGACATTGAAACTGCAATAAATCATTATTGGTAAATAATATTGTTTTAACCACTATTTCTTACATGTTTAACGTTATAGATATATAGATCTTATAATACTTAAAAATTCTATGGATAAGCTTTTCCAAGTGCTGATATGTTCTGATGTAGCACATATTAAACTACAGGGATGTGTTTCCTCATGCTCGGAAATAGGTTTATCACAGTGTTTTTTTTTCTTGTTAACGCTACCAGTTGTCACAAAAAGTGTTTCCGGTTTTCTGTATTTTTTTATATCTATTCGCGGCAGGTAGGAGATAGTTGGTAAATTCTCGACAAGCTGTTTCTGTAATTGTTTAACATTCTGCACAAATATAGATACAATAAATTCAAGATCGAAATGAGCTCCGCCAATATTTTCCATTATTTGGTTTATAAATTTCACAATAATATATACACTAAGAGAAATATCCTTTTCATTTAAAAGGAATTGCATTAAACCAAAAGTTTTTTTCAGATGTTGTTCTAGTAAATATACCAGATCACGAACTGTGATTCTTTCACAGTGATTGGAGAATCACGGATCACGACTGTGAGTGGAAAATTCTGAAAGCAGTGATTCGTGATTGCGGTAATGATCAACGGCGAGGCGCGACTGCGCACAGCAAATTAATGATAACCCGGATAGCTGGAGCTATTGCACTAGTGCACTCGTTTTAAATCTTAACCTGTTCATATAAGTTTTTTTTTTTTTTTATAGCTTCAGATATGGAAATTTTCGGATGAAGGAAATATCTAAAAAAAAAAAAAAAAAAAAAAAAAGGTCGTTTATGATACCACAGGACCTGTACACCTGTAATGAGAAGTATACACGAAACACAATTTGATATCGATGAGTCAATACAGTGATCGCAATCACCGTGATTTGTAAATCGCTTTCACGACTCACAACATGATTTAAGAATCACAGTTTCGCTCATCACTAGTTACGATCGTAGTTTCCAGCCTATTTTGTGCGAAATATTATCTGTTACTGGTATGAAATAGGAGATGCGCCATCTATGCGACAATTTCTCTACTACACATATGTATATCTGCTCATCTGCTGTACTATATAGGGAGAAAACTGCTATACGAAAATAAAATGCGATATTTATTTTTACTTCGCGAGGCTACTGTATTATATTTTTGTTATTACCAATCATAGGGAAATTATTTAGTTAGAGTAGGAACATTTCAACTGTTATGGAATCCATACAAGACTTAGAATAGGTAGCCTCGTGTAGTTTCTTTAGATGGAACACGGGATTAGGATAATTTGTAATTTGTAATGATTTTGGTGAAACAATGTTAATACTTGGCATTTTTTTATATGGGAGACTTCTAGCACCTAAAGTGGGTGAAAATTAGTCAATTACGTTGAACAGTGTAAATGTCATAATTTTAATAAAAATCGTAACATATTGGAAACAGCTGAAGATGGGCACAGGAAATTCTAATTGTAATCATTATGGAATTTTATGCTGAATTAAAAAATGTAATGATGTCGGGTGTTCCATTTAAAATATTGACATTCATGAAAGTTTCCGGTTAACTGAAAGTATGGGAAACATGAAAAAAATTTGAAAGGAAAGTAAGTTTCAAACTACTGCAAACTTCAAATTTTTACAACTGCAAGTTTTCATTGTGACCGAAAACTTCTAACTAACCACTTCCATCAAGGATGTATATTTAAACTTGTACAGAAAAGATATCTGTGTCAAAAACATATATGATTTAGATAGGGAATTAGATGATAGTAGGTCAGATAGAGAAATTGAAAATATAGCGAGTAAATTTAATGATAGGGTTGTTAGAGCTTGCGAACAGTCGATGCCGCATAAATTAGTTTTAGGAAATCAGTCCCGTGGTGGACCTCTGAATTAACTAGGTTAAGGAAGAGGTAATAGAATTGAGGCGAGTTTTCAGAGATGTAATAACGCGGAAGTTAGGTGCGATCGTGAAACCGTATATAGGTTAAATATAAGGAATACAAAACACTAATTCAAACCACTAAAGAGAATAAATGGCGTGAATTTTGTACTAGGTCAGCGGGTAAGGATCCTTGGGACTTGCATATAAAGTCATACGTAAAAATATTCGCATAGTACCGCGGTAACATTAAAGTTAGGTCAAAATTTATAATACGCAGAACGCAGAGGAAACTGCGGATTTAATTATTAAATAGGTTTTTTCCAGGGGATACAGTGATAGATGACGGGAGGAGCATAAGCGTATTAGGGAATTTGCGAGTAGTGAATCTAGGGATGCAGATGATTTAGGTTTTCTGATTCTGAAATAGAGGTTGCTTTTAGGTCGATGAATCCACGGAGGGCGCCGGCTATAGACGGTATTACAGCTGATATTGCTTTAAGGGCTTATGAGATATACCGTATTTTATCGCGAAACTGTTTAATAAATGTTTAGATAGAGGCATTTTCCGGCTTGCTGGAAACGTCATTAGTTAAGGTTATTCCTAAACCGGGTAAAACTGATATGACGGATCCTAGTAGTTATAGGCCTATTAGTCTATTACGGTTATCGGAAAGGCATTAGATAGTTTAAATTATAAATAGAATAGAATTTTTTATGTGATCACAAAACGCTATGAATGTAGGGCAATATGGATTTAGTAAGGGTAAATCAACTGTAGATGCGATAGATAGGGTTGTAAATTTTGTTAAAACCGCTAAGTTAGAAAAAGTATATAGTGTGATTATAATTGTTAGAATATTAAAGGTGCTTTTAATAATGCCTGGTGGCCAAAAATTATAGTACAATTAAAGCGTAAAAGTTGCCCAGGTAATTTAGTTAGAATTGCTAGCGGATATTTTTCTGATAGAGTTGCGATAGTTGAGGGACCGGGTATTAGTATTACAAGGGAAATTACTAAGGGTTGTCCACAGGGTTCGCGTTCGGGGCCGGGGTATTGGAATATTTTATACGATAGTCTCTTTGAAATTATATTACCAGAGGGTTGTGAGATAGTCGCGTACGCGGACGATACTACTTTATTAGTTAAAGCAGGGCAATATAATACGTTAAAAAATAGGGCTAATCAGGCTTTAGCAAATATTTTAAATTGGAGTTTAGATAATAAATTAAATTTTAATGCGGATAAATCAGAGGCGGTATTTTTTGGCAAACCGAGGCAAAGAAAGCCTACATTTAAATTAGGGGAGGGTAGAATTTATTGTAAAGAATTTGTTAAATATCTTGGGGTTATTTTAGATGATAAACTAAATTTTAAAGCGCATATTCAGTATATTACCGCGAAAGGTAAAGAAATGAGCAATAAAATTAGAGCATCGGTAGCACGCTTATAAATGAATATTTTATGCTCTTTAGTGGTCGGAATTGGTGTTAAACTATAAATATTTATTTAATTACTCTTGGTTAGAATAATTAGGATTAAGTTACTATTAAGTATTAGAATAGTACTGCTGTTGTTTTGTTTGTTTTTTAGGTCATCATCTTCCTGTTCAACTTCCGTAATGCGTGAAAGGGAGCAGCTACGCGAGAACGGCAAGGCTGTCGGAATTTGAGGAGACGTGGAGGCTGCTTCTTCGGTACTCAGAAGGATAATAATAATTTGTGGCTATCAGTAATAAGGTCTGGGACTTCTTCCCAGATCCTCCCAGAGTAAGGTTTTTGCCATGGTTTTCCCTTACGCCGTGGCCATTGATTTTATATAAGTATATTATATATAATCAGTGTCCTTGGCGAATGCTGGGAGATAACGAAAGTCGTTCCATGGGCGCATTTAATAATAACTGATTTACAGTAGACTCGCGATTATGTGAACTAATCACATTTTACTTTTTTTTTATCATTTTTCAAAAGTAATATTCGTATGGTCGCGAGGCTACTGTATTATATTTTTGTTATTAAAAATCATAGGAAAGTTATTTAGTTAGAGTAGGATCATTTCAATTATTATGGAACCCATATAGTACTTAGAATAGGTAGCCTCGTGTAGTACCTTTTCAGGTGGAGCACGGGGTTAGGATGATTTGTAATAATTTAGTTTTCATAAATAAAGTGTATAAAGTGTGTCAAAAACAGAGCTGTAAAAATCAGATTTTCAACATTCTAGATAAGATATTTAATTTCTTTTCTTTCTTGGTTTTTAGGTCGTCAATATTAAAAACATGAATGAGTACGACGTTTCGCTTTATTGAAGAGCTTTTTAATAATATAAATAAATGTAAAAAAATGTAAATTATAAATAAAATGTTTTTGTTTACTATGATTTTGAATGTATTATTATGTTTTATTTAAAGATTGCGTTTTAAAACATGATGTTTTGATTATTTGTTTTTGAATTTTGTAATTAAATAGTTCTTTAAAAATATTGTATTTACTTATAAAATTAAATTATATAATTTTGTGAAATAATGTATATCGGTTTTATCATTGACTGCATTTTTATGTTTATAAATTTGAATTATTTCAAGTATATTACGTGTTTTTAAATTTTGTTCTTTGTTTAAAATTGTTACGTTGTTGAAATCAAAGGTATGATTTTGAGTCATTTCGTGTTTTTCTAAAGCTATAAGATTTTTATTATATTTGTCCAAATATTGCATGGTTTCACCTATATATCCATTACAATTTTGACAGTCTATTTTATAAACTATGTGTGATGTTTTACTTTTTTCAATTTTTGATTTTAATTTTGAATAGATTTGGTTTTGTAGTTTGTTTGTGTTTTGATAGGCAATTTTGTAATTATATGGTTTGAAAATTTGATTTATTTTTTCGGATAAATGTTTAATATATATATATATATATATATATTTTTTGTTGATTTATTATAAAAAAGAAAAATTCTTTGTTTGAATATTTTGTTTATAAGAGAATTTGGATAATTATTTTGTTCTAGAATATTTTTTGCTTTGTTAATAGTATCTGATCGAAAAACTGGACTTTTATTGCTCTGTCAGCTAAACTAATAATCACACTAACTCTTTGAGATAAAGGTTGTGAAGACTTAAAATTTAGATAATATTGACGACCTAAAAACCAAGAAAAAAAAAAATTAAATATTATATACATGGTCAAGACTTAAAGCTTTAAAATTCTATATAAGTATTAGACATTTTAGGAAGGCGCCCCAATGGTTTTGTGGATGCGCCTAAATTTCTTAGCTGCCCCACTGTTCAATAGTATTGTTTTCCCGGCTTCGATACATATTGCGCGGCCTCGCATGTAAATACATCCATAAAATCCTTGTCCGGATCTCGAATATTGTTCTCCGTGCTACAATATTGCATTGAAACGCGCCGTTTCGACTTATCCGCGACGATTCAAGCGTGTGAAGCGCACGGATAGCGGAAAAGTGAACCGTTGGACGCGCTCGTCTTGTCACGGGCCGCATATTCCGCTCGGTAAGTTCGCGTGCACGTCTACGAGTCCATTCGGCCGTCTGTCCACTGCATCGGAGTCCTCGCTCTGCCGCCTTCACGCCCCCGCCCCCTTCCCGACCAGATCGCCGTTTACCTACCCACCGGGCCTACCGAGTACGCTACTTTATAGCTACTAGTCCACGTCGTGATGGTTTATGTGTGTGTATGTGATTACTACTTCTTCTCCTTCTTGTTCTTGTTCTTCGTCGACCTCTTTGACTCTTTTATCATTTTTATCGTTTGTTGGGTTTTGCTTTTTTATGAGTTTTATTTTTTTATTCTGTACGTTTGACGCACGTAAATCACTCAGAAGATCTCTTAAAAATAGACTAGTATTCACGAACTCTGAAAAATATCTTTCACGGAATACTAATGGAATACATTGATGAGACAAAGGACTATATAATAACACCCACAACTTATGTGAACTATCATTCATCTGCGTAGAATTTTTATTAGATTATTATAGAAAAGTAATAATAATAATAATAATAATAATAATAATAATAATAATAATAATTTTTATTAGCCACTGGATCGAAAGCGATATGGGCTGCGTCAGGACAAGATATACAATAAAATATATACAATAAAATACATTACATTGAAATACATTACATTAAAATACATAGATTTATACATAAAAAACATATTCAAATTCAACACTCCCAAACTGATTGCTCAAGAAACTCCGACACGCTATAATAACACTTGTGCTTCAGATATTCTTTTAAGTAATTTTTAAACCCATGAGATTCTAGATTCCTAACATTTTTTGGTAGTTTATTATAAATCTTGATGCACATAAACCTCGACTCCTTCAAAGAGCGCAGTTCTATGAGTTGGTACGGCGCAGTCATCGTTATATCTCGTATCATACGCTGTATTAAAGTTATTATTAAAAGAAAATAGTTTTTTTGTTTTTATGAGTGAACACCGCACATTCATAAATAAAGAGGCATGGCAAGGACAAAATACCATATTTAATAAATATAGAACGGCATGATTCCATGGCACCTAACGAAAACATTGTTCGGACAATTCGCTTTTGTAGTACAAAACAACGCGAGAGACTACGCCCTGCACCCCAAAACAAAATGCCATACCGCAAACTGGAAAATATTTGCGTGGTAAAACATGAATAGTCCTCCAACGATACAATACCTCGCAATCTATATATGGCATATGAAAGTGAACATAGTTGGAACACAAGTGGACGCATGACTATCCCAAGATAACCGATTATCAATTCGACAGCCAAGAAGTCAGTTCAGACCACACAGGTACCGACACAGTCCCAGTCGCCATCATCGGTTATCTGTCGACGGGACATCTAGCCGAACTGAAGGCTACCATTGAAGTTTTAGATTTATTCAATACAAGGCCATTATTACTAACACCATCCAGACATTGCCAATGCACATTCACTACCAAACCGTGAAGTTCACTATCATTAACACCCGAGATGATAACAGTAGTGTCATCCGCATATGGCAAAGGTTGCACGGAAAGAGAACAGTTAAGTCGTTAACATACAGCACAAAAAGAAGGGTCAAGAACAGAACCCTGTGGTACACCACTGTAAGTCCATGGGCAAAGAAAATGCGTCACGAGAAGTACCGCTATATAAACGTGCTGAGAGCGTCCACTCAAATAAAAAGAAAACAACTCAAAGCAGGCCTCTAATCCGTATCTAGATAGTTTAGATAGCAGTAATTCGTGGTCAACCGTATCGAAAGCCTTAGAAAGATCGAAAAACAGACCACAACACCTCACCGCATCCAACAGACGATAGATGATGTCCAGTGAAAAAAGAGCGTCTAAGGTAATTTGTTATTTATAAACCAAACTGACACGGTGAATTAAGTTTCTAACAGTTAAAAAGGATATTATTCTGGAACACATAATCTTTTCAAAGATTTTAGAAAAACAGGGGAGTATAGATATAGGTCTGCAATTCGATACTGACAATCTGTCACCCTTCTTATACACAGGTACAACCTTACTTAGCTTTAACTTACTGGAAATATACCTTTGTGAAAGAATTATTTATTATAAATGACAGTGGGATCGATATATACTGGGCAACATATTTTAAAATATCACACGGGATTCCATCCATACCAGCAGACCGCAGTATTTATGATAAACAATTACATTTATTTGAAAATATTGACTTGATATGGCAATGCCTTCAAACCATCTCAACAAAATCACGAATCAATTTCTGCAGCCAATGCAGCGTATGTTCCAAAATTAGGCCGATCCTCACTAAACAAGATGAGCAAGCATGAATACATGTTGAACATCTTTATAATGGAAACATTGAGTGTACGTTGAAATATATTGATTAATATATTTAAGTAAATATTATTTAATGTCTGATCTGATTGTATAAACATAACACATTACGTAGATATACCTATTCAAAAATAACATACGCACAAATACTTAAAACAAAGAAATATAAAAAACAATAAAGACCATAGAAAATAAGAACTGCTCTAGAATCTTTTCTAGCTATAACCTGTGTTACTATATCAGATACATCTACTGTTCCAGCAACTTCCTTTTAATTCAAATGATTGATAACGCAGATAACCTCGTTTACCATAGAACTTCGCGGAAAGTTCTTAATAATTTTTAGCTATGAGAACGATCTCTGTGCTGAAGCCACCGACACAGGAACTGTGAGAAAAATATAATATAATATTAAAATTTGGCTAAAACTAGCGCCCAAAAAAAAATATTTGTATAAATTTTGTTAATTCCATAATGGAATTGATCTTTCGCAAGTTATTTTTAAAACATTGTCTAAAAGATACTAGCTGGGAAGAAAGAGTATCTGAAATGTATGCAAAACATTTAACCTAGTTTGTAGGCCATTTTTTCGTCGGAAATCCAATTATTACGTAAAATTTATGGGGCTTGAATTAACTTGAAAAATAGCGCAAGGTTTAATAATAAATGAACTAGAGCTTCGAGTTTTTCGTTAAACTACAATAAGATTAAGTGTCTGAAAAAACCATTCTTCATTGGATTCGATATAGAAATAATTATTAGGCTCGTGGAAAAATCTTTTTGGTACAAATATCCTTCTTCAATATTTTGATGACAACTTTGCAATAGTTTAGATGTAGTATCGACGTTGTTCTAAAATTTGTTTCGAAAATAATTAAGAACACTTAAAAAGGAGATTTTTCTTTTTGGTTTATTGACAGATAATTTTTGAAAAAGCTTTTAAGACATCCACATATCTAAAGCGAGGAGCTTCTAATGCATCGTGTCTTGACGACCATCTGGTAGCTGTCAATTTCTTTACAATTGTTTTGCATCTTGCCACATTAGAAAGAGTTGCTGAAGTCATGCTGTATACACAAAATATATAAACACTTTCAATGAATCGTAAAAATACCGAATTTCCTCAACATTTTTAACGAGTCTTGGACTATTAAATTTATTTATGCGCTGCACAATGTATGTACCATCTTTAGCAAATTAAATGCCAATCTAAGCTTTACAAATCTTCAATTATTAATGCAATCGGAGCTACAGCACACGGAAATAGTAATTAAAAATTACTTGCAATCAATTCTGAATTATCCATTGTAGTTTTGGTTGCATAAATAATCGAAGATTTGTGGAGCTCCAATTTGCATTTAATTTGCTAAAAATGGTACCTAATATAAAACGCTTTCTTCATTTTCCTTAAATTTCTTAATAACAGTAGACGCTACTGGCTCCTATTTAAAGTGGAAACTTCTTCTAGACCAGTATTACATACATACATAATATATATCTACCGCAGTAGGAGCAAGTTTTAGTATTTTAGCTTTAACACTATTGTATATTTCACTCATTAGTGGTACCATAATACTCTCGTCCACGAAGCTTTGTTAAAGGCAAGCCGTTATTTATGTTTCTAAACTGCTAAGATATTTTTGATCAGACCAGCACAGTTTGACCCTGAGTTGCGACAAATCCTAATAAAGATTCTTTCATTATTATATTCATTGGCCTACGTTCAATATAATCAATTGCAACATAACGAACAACAGCATTTAATTGATCAACTTTTCTATCATAGATAATATGTAGTTTATTAGTGAATAACTTCATTAGTATAGCAGAACTTAGTACTGCATTATGCAATTTTGAACACGTGGGCTTAGACAAGCAATTGTATTTTTCTTGTTCTTTTCTAGTAAGTTCTTTAATACTAAATCATACTTAGAATACAAGTGAAATATAGAAAGATTCGAACAATGTTGTCATATCCTCTGAACGATATATTACAATCATGTGGTACCATTTTAAATCGAATATAAATGCGGCTACTGAATAACGTATACAGATAGATAAATGAGGTAATATAATAAAACTCAGCCAATTATAAATCGTACATTTCTGTGTTACTAACTAGGCACATCGTCATAATACTTGTATATCCCTCTGAATTTGAATTATTTTATGTATATTGCCTGTTTTTAAGTTTTGTTCTTTATCTAAAATGTATGTATAACCCAAATTAAACGTGTAACTTTATTATTTTTATTTTGTTTTTTTAAGCCGTAAGATTTTTTGTATTTATATTTATTCTATTGTCTGAATATTACATGATTTCACCGATATATATATTGTTACAATTTTCACAGCTTGTTATAATACTATATGGGACAATCTCTTTTTTTCAATTTTTGATTTTAATTTTGCGTAAATTTGGTTCTGTAGTTTATCATTATTTAAATCTGATATTTTAAAGTTATAAGGCTTGAAAATTTGATTTATCTTTTTCAGATAAAAGTTTTACATCGGGAATTTTTATATATTTTGTGATTATGCGATTATATATATTTTAACGTTCTTTATAGTATTGTAATAAAGGAATATGAGATAAAATGTCTTTGCAAAACCCACCTGCTGGTTGTTCATAGAATGTTGTAGGTACTAACATTTTTTCAAGCTAATATATATTGTTATTGAATTTTTAATTAAAATAGTTTTTATTACTTAGTTGATAGAACCTTTCAATTGCTTTTTTTAAGAAACCAGTTTGACTATTGCTTAAGAGTTTCTTTATTTGCTCCCACAGTGAATAAATGTAATTTTGTGTTTAGTTATTCGTACATTTTGTTCAGTATTTTATAAGGCTTTATTTTTCTTTTAATTTGACAAACCCTCAAAGTTTATGCACCTGTCACATTGTGTATAATGTACCATCTTTAGCAAATTAAATGCGAATCAAAGCGCCACAAATCTTCGATTATTAATGCAATCGAAGCTACAGCACAATAAAACATAATTAAAAATTATTTGCAAACAATTTTAAATTATTCATTGCTCGGTACGCAGCACTTGTAGTTTCGGTTGCAACATAATCGAAGATTTGTGCAGTTCCAATTCGCATTTAATTTGTTAAAGATTATACATTTATCTGCACTCATTTAATGCAAAAGCAATAATTTACACGAATACAGTTTTGAAATAATCTTAAAGCTTTCCACGGATTACCAATCATGAAAAGAGATTATATATATTTATTTCAAAAATCGTACAGTGTGACTGAGAGAAGATTACGGACATACCAATTGTTGTGGTATAGCGGGAAAGTATAGCGCATATTTTTTTTGCACACATGAGTGATTCCTTTTTTTCCTATGTATGATTACTAGCTATAAATATGTCTTATACACGAATGTTTTGTTCTAAGGTACTGCAAATTCCACTTGATTTATATACTATATTCACTCAAGGATTTATTATTTATTATTATAAGGATTATTCTTGAATATATGTCTGTTCTTCTTTCAATTAATTCAAGAATAATGCCAGGACTGGTAAGTATTAAATGCGGCATTGTAATATTCGAACATAGTAAAAAAAAACCTCGAAAATAACTAACTACTTGCGGAAATTTGAATTTTCAAGACTCTCTTCGGATAAATAAATGTTTTCTTGCGTATATACGAACTAAAGTATTAGTCACCTTTTATAGATGTTTAGGCAGGGACAAACTGAGGGGAACGGCATATCAGGCAAAAACTAGGGCATGATGAAAACAATGAATGCGATCATCATTAATTCAGTACGAGGACCTTTTTTTGTCACAATATTTTTGTTTTGTACATTATCTATAACCTATAATCTATCCATAAAGGAGCCCTTGCGAGGATTTCTGTTGTCAAAAAAGGACAAGAGGACAAAGTATCAAAACCAAGACAATCCTCGTGGGATGAGGGTGACAACTCTAATACGAATCTACCCTTTACTTGATCAAATCACTGTGTATAGACCTACGATCACTTTGTAATTTACAAATCATTTGGTTAATCTCTTAGTCGTTTTTGGTTTTATAAATGGAGCATGTTATTTCCATTTTATTTCGTTTATATTATTACACAGAAAAATGCTTTATTAAATATGTATTACAACAGTTTTTGCAATAACTATAGTAAAACCGTAATACGTAGTTGTAATTATAAAATTAATTTAAGGGATACTTTTCTTTCAGAATGCCACTCTTCTTTCATTGTATCAAATCACGTATAACTCCAATATTTTGTAATTTTCTTATTTATTTGGATAACCCTCACCTTCCGAGTTTTAAATATCAGGACAATTATGAATATTCACTCATTTCACTTTTTATTATGCGATTCGTTTAGGGAAATTGTTTACAAGTTGAGCTCGTATGTTTTATTGTTAATGTCATTATGACGTCTATGGAATACAGACACAAAGCGTTCTAAACGTTTTCTTGTTTCTCTTCCATCATTTTTTAGTTACATCTCAAATTGCGTTTCAACGTCAACTCTTGACACTTCTACTTCTTGCGAAGTGCGTCCTGTTTAATTTTAAACATACGATAATATATTTACGCTGTATGTATCGTATTCCACAGTCTGAAACAGTCAAACTTGTTGAGACGGTTTTGCATGTCGGAGGAAGGATCTTGGTATAAAAAGAATTAAACGTAAACTAAAATATGAATGTTTTCATGAACAAAATTCCCGAATCTTCTGCTTCAGAAAAAAAATAATTACAGTTAATATTCTTTTTTCTATATATTTTATATGTATAACTGTAAACATTTTTTTTTTGTTAATACGTTTGGTCCTGAGTTGCATTTAAATGTTTTAACTATTTATCATTTTATCAGCTGTCATTACGACCTATAATTTTGTAAGCAATTACTTATTGTGATTTTTTATCTCGTTTCATTTTACTTTGTATATTTTTAGTGCCTCCTGAAGATGTTTTGAATTAAAAACGAAATATCGAGGTATTTATTTAATTTGACAGACCGAATACCCGTATATTACTCTGATTGTTAAATTATTGTATATCATCTAATCTACTAATGTTATTACATCGAAATTGAATGTATGAATATGCTAAATATCTAGATACTTCAGCATCTGTTCGGGCATCTAATCATAATTTGCCATTGCGAGTGCTTTATTTTTCTGTATGTACTATTCTGATGAAAAGGTTCTAACGAGTCCTTAAATAAAGCTAAATATTGACAAAAAAGAAAGCGTACGAAACCTTAATACAACCAACATTAAATATTAGGAATTATAAAATTATCACGAATGATATATACTGTTGTAGACTGGCACTCCGGTTATTTGAACTCTATGGTGTTAATTTTCGAAGATCAAGCTTTGGCTATGCCGCGCGCAAATTCTCACTTAAATTTAATATTTGTGTATTTTGTTAAGAATTTAGTAGTTTTGTTTGATGTATTTTATTGTTCAGTTAGTTAGTTTATTTTCTTTCCTTTATATGTTTAGCTTTTGTTCATGTTAGGTCCTTCTTAAAAGGCTTATTCGATGATCTTTTGCGGCTGTCGCAGCGCGCGCAATTGTTATTTTGTATATACGCGTTGTGAAGGTGTACGCCAGGGAGGAGTGTTGAGCCCTACCTTATTCAATCTAGTAATGGATGATGTTATAAAAGAAACAAAGAGCAGAACATCTAAACTTTTTATAGGATATAGAAACATGGAAGCAGTCTGGTTAGGGGAATGTGTATTTGCAGATGACGTGGTTATATTTGCCAGGAGTGAAAAAGAGCTGAAAAGAAACTTGGGTGTATGGAATGAAAAACTTATTGAAAAGAAATTAAAGATTAATGAGGCGAAAACAAAAGTAATGGTCATCGGAAAATCTGATAGAGTATTAAATATCGAAATAAATGGCAAGCCTTTAGAACAAGTAAATAGTTTCAAGTATCTAGGAGTATATATTGACAACAAAACAAAGCAGGACACCGAAATAAATGCTAGAATTGAGGGTACGGCTAAATTATATCACAGTCTAAAAAGGTATTTTCTAAACAAGAAAGAAGTTTCAAAAAAAACAAAACTAAGTGTATTTAGATCTGTATATCTGCCCACTCTCACGTTTGCGTGTGAAAGTTGGGTCTTAACAAAAGGGATGGAAAGTAGAATACAGGCCGTAGAAATGAAATACCACCGGAAAGTACTAGGCATTACGCGAATGGACCGAATAAGAAATGACACGATTCGAGGCAGACTAAAGGTAGAGTCTGCAACGAAACACATAGAAAAATGTAAGCTGCGATGGTTTGGTCACTTAAAGAGGTTGGATGGTGCCAGACCTGTGAAGAATATATGGGAAGCGAGGAGACGAGAGAAGAGAGGCAGAGGACGTCCCCAGACAACGTGGGACCAAGATATTGAAAAAATTTTAAGAGAAAGAGGGCTGACAAAGGAGCAAGCATCGGCGCTAGCGGTGAACAGGAAGAAGTGGAGGAAATTTGTATATGGGAAAGACAAATGAAGTTGATCAAGTATATTCCTCACACCTTAGGGTAGAAGAGGATTAAGATTATATATATATATATATACGCGTTGTAGGGCCTCTTTTAGGGCAGTGTCTGAATCATTGTCGCGAATGTTAGTATATGTTTATATTGAGCTCTTTGCATCTATTTTGCAATCTTTCATTTGTAAGGATTTGCTCGTTAATTTTGTTAATTTTGATCATCATTCAGACAACTCAGTTTATTAATTGGTGTTATAATATTGTGCACAATTTATATATAAGGCCCGTTAATAATTTGTTCTAGAAGTAACCGCGTTAAGAGTTTCAATTTTCCGTTTTTTTTTGTTAGTTTTAATTTTATGGTATTTTAATCACCTTGGGGTAGGTGAAGAGAAGCTTAGAGCTTGTATTTTAAATTTCATTTTGATTTTGTTTGTTTCTCTACGTTGATTTAATTAAATTTTAGTTTGCTTTGAATTTTTGAGACCACGTGATTTTTTTTTGTGGTTTAAGAAATTCCTTCTAGAACGAATCTACCATTTTGTTTGCTAAAGGATTTGCATTGTCCTTTTTAATTGTAAATTCACGAAGGGGTTATTTTAATCCAAGACATTCAGTCTTAAGGTTTTTTCCCCTGTTGATTGTAATTTAATGTTTTTTTTTTTCTTTTTTATTTGGAAATTTAATGAATATATATATATATATATACAAATATTATCTTAAATTACAGTTCTTTTATTTTTGAATTATCCATTTCAATTATTGGGGATTATAAAGAAAGTCAATTTACTTACACCCACATTTTGTTTTCATGTTTAGTTCAATTCTGAAAATAACCTTGAGGTTATCTGTTTTTGTGCGCCCTTTTAAATCTTTATTTGCTGAGCTAGTTAAATTAATTTTGTCATTTTTAATTTCTTTAAACATATATGCTTGGACAATCAGTTCACAGCAATACGTTGATATCTTGTTAAGATAACCATAAACCACAACAGTTTGAAGTTGTTGCTTCAAATATTTTTTCAACGTCAAATAGATATAATAATAATTCGGGCTAAAAATTAATCGTTTGATTGAAAACGGTATACCTACTTATTTGACTCAAATCAATCATAATTATTTCAATGATTTCTTTATGCTTTGTTGGCTTTGAAACATTTAATAAATATTTGTTTGATTCGACCAAATTTTGCTGACAAAATACATGTTGCTTTTTTAACAGTGTATAAATTGTGTAGAGACACTAGGTATGCACATGCACAGATGTACATATGTACACAAATACAAGTATATCATAATAGATACTTAATGTTGCTTCATTCACGTTGTTGTGTTTGTGTAATACAACGTTTAAGTTCCTTTTAAGTATACACATACATGCATGCGTACATATATATATTTAGATGTTTTCCACTTTATATGATAAAGAATCGGTACGTTCCGCTTGGAGAATGTTTTATTTTATTGAGTTATCTTATGTCGTGGGCCGACTTCTCAAGGTCACTGATATAGCCGTATGCAATGTTACTATTACAATTTCCAATGATTATTAAATACAGATTTACTTATGCATTCCTTTCTAAACACACTTCTTTTAGATGAAAACACATTTCTTGCTTGCATTATGATTTAATAAATATATCAATGGCATCATTCTATAAGGGTAGGATAAGTACCAACAAAAAGTGGATTTTACAGTAATTCAAATTACTGTATCATGAAACAAAATTTTATCAATTGGGCGTATAAGTCTAATTTTTTTTTAAAATGTTCTTACCCCTTCTAGCATGATGCCCTCGGTGTAAAAAAAAAGAACTGATAAAAATCTCATCTCAATTAAAAATAATGAAGAATACTTACACTTTCTATGTATATGGTTTTCTTTAGATATTTAATTATAATACACCATGATGTTGAGCGATTACATTACAAAATTTGCAGCAATAATAATTTGCATATATATGTATTACATATTTTAGCATTTTACTTGCTTATAATTTAACAATTAAGTTTTAAACACGTAACCTGGTACATACTCGTTTTTAATTTATTAAAGAAGTTAATGAATATAATGCTATTCAATTTCGTAATTAAATGCAGTGAGTAGTAACAAAAGGGTTAGGTTTGCAAAACGTAATAGTTCCGTTCACTACAGCTCATTATTTCATGTACTTTATATTCTATTACCTACCATGTGTTACACGCATTATAGTACTAATTGCTATACTTTGTTGAATCTTGTATACTTTCTGTAAAGAAATGCTTTTATTCCAATAATAAAAGAAAACTGGATCTGAGAAAGATTATTTTAATGAATGTTAAAGAAAGGCGGCTTTATTAATCTTTCTGATGTACTAGCAAACGAAAGCTACATATAGACACCTAAGTAAGTACATCTAATTATTGATGTAAAATATTGCAATAAATACTACTTAATTGATTTGTATCAGTTTTAAAATTAATAGCGTTATTACGATTTTTTATATTTACCATTTCCAAAAAATAACCGCTTTTTGTAATTCGGTTCTAATTCAAGGATGGAAATACCATCATAATGAAAACTATGTTTAAGATCTTGCACATGTAGAGATAAGGTACACGAACGTTTTCCGATACGACAATCACTCTTATGTTGAACTATTCTGTTGCTTACAATTTGCGACGTCTGACCAATATAAAAATCTCGACAATCGGTACAAGGAATACTATATACTACATCCTTTTAATTAAGAGTTGGAGGATCGAGTTCTTATCACTTCGGCTAACACATTGTCCACATAGCGAAAGTGTGTTGGTTGCAATAATTGAAGTTACCATAACCTTGTCAATTTCAAGTACTCTTTTATTTTTTAGGATGTATATGATTTCTAATAAGCAGATTTTTAAAACTATTATGGGTTTCCTCTAGTGGGATACTTGAAAACATCGCTTTTATGTACTTGCTTCTCTTTTCTTCTTCAACTTGTCTAGTTGTTTATTTTGTGGCATGTACCGTACAGCATGCATAATATATTTTAAAAGTTGGAGGACGTATTTATATTATTTTATTCAGTGCACTGATCATGTATGTGGTATGCACACGAAATGCATTTGCTTTTTTTTTAATAAATAAGTAAATTTGGCGAATTTGGAGAGAAATCTTTGTTTTTGTTTGGTAACGTTCGTGAGCTTGTGTTTAAGTTTTCATTTGTTATTAAACTGAAAGCTCTGCTTATCTGTATTGTTCTATGCAATTCAATATCTTTTATTGATTTCTTGTATTTATCACAAAGCAGCATATACCTATTAATATATGTTGTATTGTGTATGTGATAATAAAATAAAAGTAATGCGAAAAAATTATACAGGGTGAATAAAAACATACTTTCAATTTTCGGTATCTTTAAAGGCAAGTAGCTTTCTTATATTAAATGGAACACCCTGTATTTATTATCTTATTTAGATTCTAATTTTAACGATCTTTAAGATTGTATTAGTGCCTACTATACCTATCTCTTATAGTTGCTTAGTAATTTAGAATTTTCTGTTTTAAATATTAATTCCTAGCCATTAGATTTCTTTTTGAAGTAGGCTTAGACCAAATTGTGGCTATTATTCATTATATACAAAAAGCATTTAACAGTAACAGAACTTGTCAGGTATGCATCACTGTTGTTCGTCATTGTTTAAAAAGCATTTTAATTATCTACAATGAGAAATTACCCTCAAACAGAAAACAACTATCCCGTTGTTATGAAAAGTTAACTCATCCGAAAATAACACATAACCGAGAAAATTTTCGTCATCTCCTAACTTTTCTAGAACCCATAAACAAAATTCAAGCCGCCGATCATCTACTTCTAAAAGTTCTTGATGCAGTTGTATGTGGTATGGGTAAAATTTGTTGTTCTTTATAATTCTTCTGATGCTCCCTCTGCTTATCCCTGTAGTTTCATTTATTTTTCGCTGACTTATATGCGGATTTTCAGCAAGAGATCCGATAACTAAAATATTATTTCCTTTATTTCCGGCAATCGGTTTTTGCCGTTCTGTATTCTTATAGGGCACACTTCTTGCACTTCGGAAAACTTGAAGCAAATTTTCTAAATGCTTATCGGGATGGCGTCTGCTAGGATATTTTTGGGCATAAATCCTTAATGCTAGCAAACAATTTTCTTCACACTCCCCAAGTATTAAAATCATTTCTGCTCGAGAGTAATTTCTCATTGTAGATAATTAAAATGCTTTTTAAACAATGACAACAGTGATGCATGCAAGTTCTGCTACTGTTAAATGCTTTTTGTGTATAATGAATAATAGCGACAATTTGGTCTAAGCCAATTTTTTTAAAAAAATGGATAGGAATTGATATTTGAAAGAAGAAAATTTTAAATTACTAAGAAAGTATAGGAAGCATTAATACAATCTTAAAGACCGTTAAGATTAGAATCTGAACAGGGTAATAAATACAGGCTGTTCCATTTAAAATAAGAAAATTGAAAATATGTTTTTGTTCACCCTGTATAATTTTTTTGCATTACTTTTATTTTATTATCAAGTCTTTAGCTTTAGTTAAAAAATAAATATATCTAGCTTAAGTATGTATGAGAAGCATGTCTCTTGAATTTTAGTCTACATTTTGAAGAATAGAATTTATCTCGTAAACGAGTTGAGTTGGATATAAAGAAACCTAACACTAACTTGCCTTTATTTAGTCTTTGCTACCAATATACGCCATAATATATAGAGTGTTCCATTTAATTTTTCACAACATTGGTGTGTAACTTTTCTTTGAGTCACCCAGTATAATTCAAAATAACTTTGAAATGTGGTCCTTCTGAACCTGTATAACCTTAACAAAAAAATTTGAAAGTATATTACCACTTTCCGTATATAAACCGACGCGAATGTGGTGGCCCACGTGTATATGGAAAGAGGAAAATAATGACACCAGCAAAACCAAAGGTGTTTTTCTCTGGTTAAAGAGAATAAAAGACAAAATAAATTGCGTAACCTATAAATTTAGTCAGAATTAGTAATTATGTTATGAGGCGTTTCAGAAAAAGAAAAAGAAAATACAAGGAATGTGTGTTCTTAATTAAAAAACAACAAACTCCTGCCTTGAACCACAGATGAAGAAAAGGCCGCATTTCCAATCACTTTTTTCTTTTTCTAAGCAAAGTTTCCCTAAAACAAATTTCAGCAAGATCGGTGACATGCTAAAAAACTAATGGAAATACTGATATGTATATATAGATGAAAAATATTCGAAGAAGTGCCTAGGTAGGTTTAATTCCAGTTTGGTTATTTATCGTTAAAATTATTAGCAAACCGAGATTAATGTATCCATTTAAATATAAATGAGCCGGAATTAATTTCACGGTAAAATTCTTACATTACTACACTTACTCCAGTTCGAACTTTTTACTTGGCGTTCAATACTGCTGATGAAAATTATTGATCGCTATTTTTCCCTTGAAGTCGTTGCTAATTCCACGTCCTCGTGAAATATGGCGCAATTCCTCTTTATTATTAATGCTCTCCGGTAATTACTTCGGAATTCGCTCATATTTCAACGCTTGTTTGTATCAAGATCCGTTTATAGTGTGCAACTTATCCGTCGACCTTAAAATGAACTTTTTTCCAAAAGTAATCCTTCATTTTAGACTTGAAAGTTCCCGTATCTAAACCGGATTACGAGTAAAGACATTGAATGCGACGTTGAAAACTCCTAATAGGCGGTTAGATACGAAAATTTTCCTATCTGATCTGTGATATTGGGTATTTGAAGTACCGCCGTTTTTCTCAGATATAATGTGATAATGACAGTGTATTTTACAAGTAGGTTCAAGTACTCGTAATTGCAACTATATATAATTATAAGCGATAAATTAAGTACACTTCTAGTAATAGCTAAAAAAAGGAATACTGTCATTAGTTTCCTTCAAACGTATTATTAACACACTATTACAGCGATTAATTCAGTTTTTATGACATTTTCGTTATATTAACATAATCAATAATACGTACATAAACATGGTTCTAAACACATTACTAACGACCACACGTTGAGTGTCCCACACCAAACTGCCAATTTGTTAAAATTTATTAGTTTAGAAAGTAAGTACTACACTACGCTCAATCACGTAGTAGTGATTTAAATAATGGAAGACAAATAATCCATTTTGAAACGGTACTTTTTTCAAACCTCGAGCATGTGTAGCTAATAGCGGTTCACGAATATTAGTGTGGTTACAAAAAATTACACCAACATAAAATCGTGCGGAACCAATTTAGTCAGGAGATTGCAACACTTGAAAATTATATTTTGCAACACTACTAATGTATTACTTTGGAATAGGCATAAAAAATATACATATATGGAAATGGAAATAACTCACTTCAGCAGTGCTTTTCGGAATTGCAAAAAGTAGTCATCAACCCTTGATATATTTTAAATATTCTTTAGATTTGTAATTCTATCAAGGAGGGCTAACTTTCATAGACATGAAATCGGTATTCGATAAAAGTGAAATATGCAGAAACTGTCTAGAAAATATTGGAATAACAAACAACTCACACACAGCTCAAGCTATGAAAAACATGCAGAAGAACAGGAAAGTCCAACTTATTGGAGAGATACCCAAAATATTTGAAATGAAATGCATTGTTATACACTTTGCTTTCTTTTTATCACACTCACTACTGAAGAGCACTATATTAAGGATGAAACGACCATTACTATAAAGCACAATAATGTCGATTATACTTAAATGAGATACACTCTTGAACGAAAACGATGTTATTTTAATTATATAATATATTGTACTATATGGCCGCTCATAACACCAGAAAGTTTTAATTGAAATTGTATGAAATTGTTAGGCAAATTTTTCTGAAATGGTTTAAGTTGATTTGAATGGCTCTTTTACAGCGCGTTTGAGAGATTCTAGGTTTAAATAAGTCTCGATGTTTCTCGATTAAAATTTGTTCGGCATAAAATAAATAATAATAATAGTCGAATATTTATTAAATGTAAGGATTAAATAATAAGTTTATGAAACAAGAGCCAATAAAATATTTAACAAAAAAACGTAATTTTCTTAAATTAATTTTAAAGTGAAAACCTAATTGTACAGATTTCTGCAATGATAATTCCAAGTTTTTTGTTATATTCTCAAGTTTTATCAACAGATGGCGCTGTGTCGGTAATTATCGATTACGATAATCGATTCTCGTCTTTAAAAATCGATATTGCTTATTTAATAATAAGAATTTTGATTAAATGTAACGTGAATTATTTTTATTTCTCAAAAAAAAAAAAACTAATAAATCTTAATGTAATTCAATTAATTCTTAAAGAAAATGCACGTAAATAAAATATTTGATCAGACGTTAGAACTTTACATGTAGATTTGTTAAATGACCTATAGTGATTTAATTTATAATATCCTTAATATTCCGGGGTTTTGATGGTTTCAGCTCTCCGTAATGCAGACGTGAGTAAACAAATTGGATAGATAAATTTGACTGACTTCTCGATAATCTCAGATTTTCAACAGCTAGGAAAGGATTTCTCAGCTTGATACGGATACCGGTTGGAATTTAGTTCTTGATAAGGATATTTGCGGGTTAAAACGGGTAAGATCGTAAGTTAGGACTTGAGTGAATGAATAGACTTTAAAACTTATTTTTTATAATATATATTTCAAAAGAGAGGTTATGATTATCTTTTGGCGGCAAAAATGCAATACGCCGTCACCGCTTACAGACCAAATTCTGAATGAATCTGTTTTGTTTGGTCGAAACACCTATAAAATTTCAGATCATTCAAAAATGCTTTATTCTGATTGGTTGTTGAAACCCACGCTCTTGGAAACAATCTCTAATCGTCTTTTCCAGGTTGAGTGTGAATATCTCGAAAATCCATTTCTGAATTGATTGGAAACTATGAAATTCCTTTTCTGTAGGTAAAATTACATCTAAATCACTTTCAATTAACCTTTTTGAATTTTAGCACTGTCAAACGTTCTCGTATTTTCTTAAATTTGGATGGAAAATTAAAATAAATTGTTGAAATTTTGCTGTCGTCGTGTTTCTTGTGATTTTGGGAAACTTTTGAGATATAATACATATGCTGAAAAATGTTATTTTGAAAGTTCTCCCGTAGGTTGAAATTTGTAACTCCGTTGATCTTTCAATTAAATTTTGCATTTTTTTTTACAGGTATCATGGTACATGGTGTGATTACATCTGATACAAGATTTTATTATATATATTAGTGCTCAAATCTAGTTTGAGTTTCTAATATGTAGGAAAATAACTCCTTCTGAAGATTGTTTAAGATTTTGATAACTTTTTAATTAATATGACCAAATCAAGGTAAGTGGGATTTAGACTTTAAGTAAGTTATAAAAAGATGGAAAATGTTCTTACATTCACCAAAGTTTCAACATGTTTCGGCCCACAAATGGCATCTTCAGGTCTTGAAACGTCATTTTACGAAATCTAAAAATTAAAAAGTCAAAAATGGACATTTAAAAAACACACGGCAGAACAAAAGAGACAAACAAAAACAAAACAAATTAAAACTAACAGCGAGACAGTTTACATAGAATCAAGACTCATAAGAACGCTCTCTGAGCTGATTCTGTCATTCATGAAAAAAAAATGCTTTTTTATCTTAAGATACCGATGAAAACTTTGATATTGGGATCGACGTGCTGCATGACATTATGATATGAGTGTGTTAGCAGTTGTGTTAATGTTTGAATGAATTAGACATATTAGACATATTATAAGCAATTAAGTGTACTGTGCTTAACACATAACGTGTATTCATGTGGTACATGGTATTTTATGTTATATATTGGTATGTATTGTATTGTATTTTGTTTTTCTTTTTTGTAATTTTGTGATAATGGCCTATATCTGGATGTAAATCTTTTTGGCAAATAAGCTTTCTATTCTATTCTAACTTCGTAAGTAAAGCGGCAAATATAATATGCTATAATAATATAGCCAGCTTAGCAAGGTCATCACATTGCTGTCAAGTTTTATCATTGTGAAAACGTGTTTCTTCAAACAAGACTCTCAATTTTTTTGGAATTTATATTAGCAAATTTGAATATAAACATATAATTTTCTATAGAAATAAAACACAAAGCCCAAAAATTCAACAGAAATATCATGTCAAGCAGATAAACTCAGGTTACTGAAATATTATTACGAAATAAGAATAAAGACAGTTGTGCAGAATGTATTAGTTTTAGTTGAATGACTTAATAATATTTCTGAAACTTTGTGAATAGAGTCAATGCACACCTGTAACATTTGCCGTTAATGGATGTAATTTGGGTAAGAGAGGTGAGACCTCATTAGAAGTTATCGCACTCCTGAGCAAGAATAGCTACCTAAACATTCTTCAAGCCAGTAAACGCAATTTTCAAGTAAATGATTTCGCAAAGCTGATTTTAATCTTCTTAAGGTATGCAGTCTGACCGAAATCGGAGATCTCTTAATGATTTTCAATCGATTTACGGGCAAATTGAAATTTGCTCTCTTTCTAGTATCGTATGAGTGAACATCAGGGTTAATGGGAAATTTATTGCTATTTTTATAAACATGTTTCTAGAAGATATACACCAGGTAGTTGTAAATACCAAACTTCCTCAACTATGGGCTGTATGTTTCATTGCTAGTAATGCAACGAATTATTTGTTTTCGGGCAAGAAAAATCTCATGCGCATACGCCCCAAAAGACAACGCCGTACATTCTAGTGAAAACCTGACCGTAATAAAATATCACCAAGCAGTTGTGTTTCAATACTGCCTTTTAAGATTTCGGATCTGATAGCACGACGTATTTAAACAGTGTATTAATTGACGGCAATGGTTATGCCAACAAGTGCTTCATCCAAAAGTACCTCAAGCAAGTTAGCAGAAGGTTCTAGTTTTAATAATATTATCAAAAATAATTCGTACCTACTCAATGACACATCACTTTTGCTCGTTTCCTTTCGCCGTATCGAATGTCATGTAATTGCTTTGATTCACCTTTTCGCACGATCAATAATTTTATCTGAAATTGCCTCAAATTATATCATTTCCTTTTCTTTTTGCACACGTGAGGTTTTCAAATTCCTTCACGGCGTATTATACATAATTTTCTAATATAAAGTACTTCCTTTCCAGTAGCGTGTGTAATTATTTAAAACCAGAAAAATGCGTACCGAGAACGAGGCATACAAATAGCTCTCTGCAAATATCGACGATACCTTTTCTTACGTATTATTAATACAATATGTGTATGTGAGTAATGCCGCAAAAGAAACAAATACAACTCATATTTCTGCGTGCATCAGTAGGGAAGATTATATAAGTAATGTGGCTTTCTTGTTAAAAAAAAATGTGCGAAAATTACTACCAATCTTTAGCAATAAAATTGCGAAAACTGATGTATCTTATCAATTTATTCCAAAGATGCCTTATTTACATTAAAGCAGTGTTAATCCACATTATTCACAATACGGCCAGTAAATGTTCTCAAGTGATGCGCAAAATGTCAGTTTGCGAAAGAAAAAAGTTCTTAATACAATAACTTTGAATCGTTGATCTTAAATAAATATTAAAGAAATGATTGTTTTAAAATGATTTTTTTTCATAGTAACTACCCATTAAGTTTAGAGGATGTTATTCAAAAAATTAAATAGTATGTGATAGTACTTTAAACTTCATCTTAGTTAACTTAGTGAACATTTAAAAACCATATCTGAGCCACGAAACTTTTAAGAGTAACTGCAAATGGACTAGTACATCATAAATTCATAGGACTAATGTACAGCTACCAGCATCTAAATCGACACCGAATTCGAATTTCATAACCCTTCCTAGCAATACGGAAGAGGGACCTCGTAAACTTATATATGTATATATGGAATACTATAATTGGTCAACTATAAATGTATACTTTAGTAAACAAACGATAGTTCCTTTTATACCTGCGGTGCGCAGAGGATAATTATATGTCTATAAATACGCCATTGTATTATTCTGTGTTATTGAATAGTATATACGGTTATTATGTAAAAGAGTGTAACATTCCCGGTATTTTATAAGTATAAAATTCTAAGACTTGAAATACATATGCTACACACATATGCTACAGATCATAATAATTTAAGTCATAATAATAATGTGATTATGTCTCTCAGAGAAAGAATTTTAAGAACTGAAAGGACAAATATCTGTATAGAATTACCTTTGCAAATAAATGCAATATTAATAGTGTTCGTCTTCTTTCTTTTCTTTCGAACCTTCAATATTTATTCCATAAATTATTAATTTGATTGCGTTTAACAAGTTTAGGTTTTGTGTAAAATTTGTTGTTATCCACTTATTCTGGATAATAGAATGCTGCTGATTGTATGAGTTTAAGAAGTATTTTTGACTATAAGGGTATATTAATATTAATAATACTAATTAATAAATTAATAAACATTAATTAAAAGATGTAGTATAAAATTTTAGTTCGACAAAAACTATGTGGTAGATGTGCTGTATAAATAACAAAAACATGTATTTAATTTAACAACAAAAGCCACAAAAGCATCCAAACTTTTAAAATTTTGGCATTTTAACAAAAAGTTAAGTTATTAAATCTTTAAAACTTACACCTATAAGTAATTATGTTCTTGATAATTCGCTTATTTAAAGAAACCTTTCAATATAGAGTGGAAATTGTTGACTTAAAAAGAAAGTTATACCACAACTTGAGTTTCAACTCATTTTTCAGAAAGTACCTATACAAGTGTTGTATTGGTTATATAGTTGTCAATAAAACAGATTTTACCCTATGTCTAGGCACTATTTAGTTTATATAATTTAAAATACAAATACGTCATACTATGAATACATAAAAGTGTTAAAATATAAAGAATAAATAAGTTTCTTCTACTAATAGATCCTATGTAGCACGTAAAATTTTGTTTCATCTCCAATTTGCATACATGTAGGATAATATTCAGTATTTAAAACAAATATGTAATAACTTTAATGTGTTTTATTGCAAATACGATACAGTTTTTATAATAAAATTGTTAACTGTCGAAATATTCTTAAATTTCAAACATTTACATCTGTTTGTTTTCGCTTATTCCATACACTAGAAAAGAACTGACATTTCCTCAGTTGTAATAATTTTTATATTATACATCATTCAGGAAAAATAAAAATTACATAAATATATTTTATTTAGTAGTAAGTAAATAGTAAGTAATAAAATGCGAATGTTAAAATAATTGTAGATTTGACAATATTTCTAGCACTGTTTGAACAATCAAAATAATTTTATTTTAAACATTCAACATAGTTAGGGCAATAAGTGTTTGGATAAAATAAACAACTATTTAATGTTAAATTAACCAAAAAAAATTCTTAAAATAAAAAGCAGAAGTTGCTAGGTTAATAAACATTTCAAGTTAAATTGAATAAATGTTATCTGTTATGTCAAAATAACATTTTTTGCAGTGCTAAACAAGAAAATTATGTTGAGCCAAAACAGAATTGCTTTTTAATTAATAATATTTTATTGCTCAGCAAGCTATCGGGAATTTCTTGATTAGCTTTACAAGGGGAAATGTTCAAGCGTCATGGTGTTGTACATTCATCATCTCATTTACAACATAAAGTGTAAAACATCTGTAGGGCGGGTTATATTTAAAATCCTCAAAAAATAGCCGATTTTTTGACATCACTGCCATTGCACACCACCAATCGCTGCTTTAATGGTCGCAACTCCTATTTAATGTTTGACTGGTAAACGCACTATGATTAACAAGTTTATAACTCTGACTGTTGTGTTTTATGACCAGTATGTGTCATTACTGGTGTGAAATGGGAGGAACGGCATCTTCACTGCGATTTCTGAAGTATATACCTACCTATATGTAACGTATTTGCTACTATATGGAAGAAAACTGTTATACATGTGAACCTACCGGTTAATCTTTGTTAAATTAATAAAACGATATGGTTGCCTTCATTATACGGTATTCTTGCAAGATTAACTAAAATTTTGGTTAACTCAACAAACATTACAGAACATCTAATATAGTTATATCAATAGAACGAGTTCTGTTAAAGTAATTAAAAATGTGTTTCAAAATATGCTATTGTAAAGTGCTCTTCTAACAATTTCCATGTAGCTAAAATAACAAAATATTTTTAATTCGTCCAAACAAAATTGTTGGTGATCCTGCTTTTTACTTTTACAAAATCAAAAAATCCAATGTTTTTTTTTCGAAAAAAAGGCATATATTAAGCATTTATGTAGACGTTAAATAGATTCATTCACTCTATTCGATATGATATGAACTTTTGTTGGATAACTACATATAACTTTAAAATTTTCAAAATTCCGGTTAAACATGTTTAAAAAGTTATTTTGATATTTGAATCTGCATCGAATTTAAAAGGAAAAAATTAAACCAGGTGTCTCTGAACATACATTACAACAGTTAGCAGCAAGCGTAATTGGTGCAATTACATGTTTCAGTATGTAATACGTGGACAATTAGGTACTGACCATTTCACCGAAAACAATTAGATATAAAAAAGAAAGACCAATACATCGCAAGAGTCTACAAAGAAGGTTCATGCTTTTTGCAGAAATAAGAGCAACAATTATCTCCCGTGCTCGTTTTCACGATGAAGTAGTTGTACCATAAATAGAGGTGGGTTTGTATGCAAGTGTAACACTGTTATTCCTAAGAACGGCGAAGACTTAATAACATCAATTTATCAAGTGACCAATATAAGGTTCAAAGCAAAACATGAAAAAGAAATGAGACGCTTCCAGCAAAGAAATAAATATAAGGGCTAAAGAATATAATAAATATAGAAAAATAATAAACTAGAATGTTTAATACCAGTAGCAATGTGCACATGCAGTCAACTACTAGAGTATTATTATGCAAAACGCCAATACTCTTAGGGTATCATTAACGACAACGTACATATTTTCCTGCTGGCAAAATGTGCTTCTGTTAAGTATTATGTGTAAATGGAGATAAAGAAAATTAAAATTGTTTATGAAGTGGAACTGCAGGTGTAATGGAATGTTATTCTCATATAAATTGCTTATGAATATTTATTCGCAATTTTATCTTTATAACACAAATTTATCGAATGTTAAATAAAGAAGTCGTAAGTATTGAAAAGAAAGTTTTATATGGATATATTTGTGGTACTTTTAGAAAATTGGGAATATATTGGCTGGTTAGGGCACCAAAAAAGAAGGTTTGCCATTCAAACAATTTAACAATGACGTAATCAAAAAATCAACTTTGCTATCTCGTAGAATTGAATACAAAAATTTACGTGTTTTTGGAATTTTGCAAAGAATCAAATCTTTTGTACTGTAAATGTATATTTATATTGCACAAATCGTGCAGATAGTTACGGAAAAACTAATTTCTTCAAGAAAACAAAATATTTTGTTATTTCAAATAAATAAAGGGTTAATAATTTGATTGAGTTAACGAAATATTTGTTTGCCCATATTTTAATCAATATTTAGTTAACTTAAACAAAATTTGGTATCATCAAATAAATCGGTTTTTCAGTATATGCGTATACACCTACTTATATCTATTTGTTTTTTAATTAAATCACTTTTGATCCTGAATATTGCTTGCTTTCTTATCTTACTAATTAAACTAAGAGACATGTTAGGGCCTAGAGAAATAGTTACCTCGTTAAAAGTAAGTTAAAAGTAAGTTACCATCATGAAACGTAAAATAAAGGTTTGGAAACAGTCAGCTAACTTTAAATACTGTAAAAACTAAATGCGTACCTATTTTTTAAAACAGATGAATGCATGGTAACGGCGAATAATGCACATATAGATAATGAAATAATAAAATTTGAAGAACATTGCAAGGTAAACCCAAAGAAACAAGAAACCCCCCGCTATAGGGCGTAGTACGAGGAAATCTTGCTGGTCTCATTATTTTTATTTTTGTGTATATTTTCGACAATTTTTAAGTTAGTGGCGATACAGAAACCTACAACCGAACACACTGCGACAAAACACCATTTTTTTTTAATTAGCTATTTTAGGGCTATGATGTAACTCAATTGTTATGAGAGTTAAATTTTGAAAACAATTGCTCTCAAGGATATAGAATAACTTCAGAAAATTTTAACTCTGGGCATGGATTCCATTGTCGAATTTTTTTTAATACAACTTAATTTTCAATACAAACACGGTTGGAAACAGTGAGAACATATATGAGGTGCTACTAAAAACAGCTAGATGTTTCAACACCTGACTAAAGTACATCTTTGGGCACTAAAGTAAGTTAGGTGCTATTTTATGGGCAGCTTACACTGTAGTTATTATGCGTACATCGCTTGTCATATTTAGGATTCCTGTTACATTCTAACATAGGTATTCTTCTCAGACAAAGAGATACTAGATAATTACTAGTATTTCAAGCCTTTATTAGAAAAAATGGGAATCTCTTGAAAGAATTCCAGGCACTTCTAAAATTGCTTAGCATCTCTATTTGTGAAATGGAAAATGGCGCTACATCGATACCTATCCCATTAGATACTACAAAATGGCAAAGAGAACGAATTTCTTCACTATTTTTAAACGTACATGTATTGGAGATTGGGCTATATTAAAAAATTTGGCAATCGAACCCATAGTAAAAAATCCCAGAGACAAAATTTTCAGAAGTTTTCCTACAGCCTTGAAAGTAATAGTTTTTCTAAATTCAAGTGAAGTTTAATTTGCCGCAACTATATTATTATGGGTCTTTTTGTACTGCCACTAGACATAAAATTACTAAAAATATCTACAAAAATAAAAAAAACACAGCAGCAAGGCTTCCTTTAGCTAAAATCAAAGTAAACATCTGGAAATTCAAACTAAGTGTGAATTATTCAGTCACACATTCAGGCATGTAATAAACCGTATATCAAATTCTGATGAAAGAAAACCTCATAATTTTGAAGTGAAGTTCCAGTATTTTCCAAAATAATGTTCTTTGTTTGTGAAACATTTGAGACAGAAAAAAAATACAAGAAATGCGTTTTTTTAATTAAAAAAAAAATTCCCCACATGAAGAAACCGGCTCAATCTCCGGAAAAAGCCATTTCTTAACGCAAAGATTTCCCTAATAAAATTTTATCGGCATTTTTTTAATTAGTGCTTTTTCTTTTATTCTTTCAAAATCTGCTTTTAATTAAAATAGTTTATTAGTAGTGAGTGAACACCTAGACCAATAAGTATTTGATCAATTCTTCTCTCTCTTCTAACTTTCATTACTGATAATTTATCTACCTCTATTATCTCCGCCATTAACATCTTCAACACCTAAGCATATATCGTATTTCTGCAGTGCCACAACAATTTTAATACATATATTGAATTATTAGTTCTATATTTTTGAAAAATTAGTGCAATATCAGAATATCTACATATCTGTTGCTCCCACAAATAGTAAAGTAGCAATGAGTTATAACAACGCATTAGTATCATGAAGTTTTAAATGCAAATATGCAAATTATTCCATGCTTTACGACTATAATTTGTCTACAGGAATACTAAAATCGCCATCGTGTATCCAGGTAGAAGATTTAATTGAAATGAACCCTGTACTTAATGTGTTCATATATATCTCATTGCTATAGTCTAATGTGCAATCAAAGAAACTAAATAAAAAACTAAGAATAATAATTTGACCATTACCGACACAAGATCTGCATACATAGCTCCTGGACGTACGAGAAAATTACAGTTCGGCTTTTACCAGTCACTTCGTCATGGTGCATTCGAATAGCGTTTACATAATAGTGCTGACGCAGCGTAAATCGGGAGTTGCGTTTAAGCGACATATGGCATTCGCGTTTCGCATTAATTACCCCCAACAACAACCTATTTACATGGCGCCCGGAGCATCTTGCCTGAATATCCGGAGTATTGTCGTTGACTGCGTGCACAATGCGAACAGGCAGACCTCTGAAAGTATCTGCAATCTTTTAAATATGATGTATGAGCAACATTGTACGCGATAGATACAACGTTATGACTAAATTACATATTATATAACTTGGAGGAAAAATAGTAAAAAAGACTTCATAGGTTAATGAATATTAATTATATAAATATTCTATTTTAGTACTGTGATAAAAGAAGGATCTCTCATCACTGCAAATAAAAACAAATTTAACCCGAATGATTTTTCCTGGTGAAAATTGAGTTATAAAGCAATTATAAATAATGCTTGGAAAGAGGTTTTGATTTACTGCTAATGAAGTGTTTTACCTCCTAAAATTCCAAAATGAGCTTATTATGGCTTGTATCTCTTCCAACAGTAAGCAAATACCATCTACCAAACGCTAGCTTGTCTATAATAACACAGTATATTTCATAAAGCACAACCTTAAGTATTTTTAAAGACAATATTTTTAAACTACTGCTGTGGTCTGGCACCCCGGTTTTCGCAATTGCAGATTTTTTATTGTTTAATCCGATCAGCCTTTATCAATGTTTCGTAAGAGTTTCCACAAATTCAATTGTTTATTTTTAAATAAGATTTAGTTATTGATTTAATTGTTTAATTTATTTAATTAAATGTTCAATTGTTTTAAATTAATTCTACTCTTTAAAATATGTTAAGTTCATTTGGTACTGTCAGTACACAGCACTACGTTCATTACGTTATTATTTTTCCGATTTTTTTTCACTTTCTTGGAGTAGTAAAGACATTACAATTTATTTTTTAGATAACGATGTAATACGTCTTATTAGAAACTAAGCTACGAAAGTATTTCTGCATATGTAGGTCATATCTGGCATCTATTCAACGCCTATAAATTAGCTTTGAGGAATCGAAGTAATTGAATTGATATTTCTATTAAGCTATGCCTGAGGGTGTAGTAGAGATATATTGGCAAAGATCGATTAGGTATTTCATTGATAGAGAAATGAGCATTTGCTAACAACACTAGCACAAACTATATGCCGATGCATTTTAATAATTTAGCATGAAGTTCTAAACTAAAGGTATTTTTATTGTTTAAAACTTTGATACCATTTCACTAAGGAAACTGTATTAAATGATTTTGCACCAAGAGCAAGGTGGAGATTATAATAAAATATGGGTTTCTTATAGCGAAGTACTGAATTATTTACAGATTTGTAATGTAAAAATTTATATATGCCTTTTTTTTTAGCTCTAAATATATAATGTTAAAATTACTCTCTGTTCACTTTTAAAAAGGAAAAGTCAATGCATTTGTATACAATTGTACAATATATAAAGCTGCTATATTTACTGCTAATTTTTATTTCTAAAATTACAAAAGAAAAAGTATTCTGAACAGAAATGAGGGCAATGACAGTTTGTGTAGTATTTGTGATTTATTTACTGTTAATTAATTACCCTGATAGATCAATATTATCTATTGGTGCTATTCATGACATTATTATGAAGTTTATACCAAAGGATGTGTAGCAAATTTGAACAAAAGATAAAGATAAATGTTTCCCATACTCTTACTGAAGAAGCGGAATTAGGCATCTTGTCTTATGCTAAAGAAGATCATGTTACCTCGCTACAATCCATAGCACAAGAATTTAATGCTTCAAAATCTTTAGTATTAAGGAATTGAAGAAGTCAAATACAAACCTTATAAATTTGGCAGTCACCGGCAGTTATTCGAGGATAAAATATAAGAACTTTTTAAATAACGCATTTTATAAAAAAATAGTTTTTACCGATGAGGCATCATTTTCTTCGAATGGCATCGTGATTTCTCAAAATTATCGGTCTGTTCTCAATATTTTCTCTAATTTTAATCCTTCTTTGTAATTTAATAATGTATTGGCCACGAACTAACGATCACAAGCATAACCTCATACCCTGTATAATGACAGAGTTAACATTTGGGTAAGATCAATGATCAAAGTTCTTATTGGTACATTATGTATTGAAGCGAATAAGTTATTGGAACTTCTGGGATCACGTATTTAGACCACCACCAGACGAGTATACCATAGCTTAGGTGGGAGTGAAATAAGGAGAAATAGGTCATTTTTGCTGCTTCATGGGTTGCGATTAAATTCAGTCTTTTTACCGCGAATGACGCCGCTGTCAGTTTATTGGTTATCAGCTGATTTATGTATATATCCCACTTTAATTTTGCATCTATTGTAAGGCCTAGAAACTCTACCGGAGGGCTTAAGGGGTGAGAATAATATTTTGTGTTTTATTTATGTTTATTTTTAATTTATTTGCTAGGAACCAGTCTTCTGCTTTCCTAACTGCGGCTCTAGATTCTTGCTAATTCCATTGGATCGGCATCTCTTACAATGATAAGAGGCGCCATCCGAGTATAAACATATTTCCCCGTCATCTATGTTACATGGAAGATCATTAATATAAATGAAAAATAACAACGGCCCGAATATCGATCCCTCAGCTATGCTATATTTTATTTCTGAGACTGAAGAGCTTTCGTTCCATTCGGTAATCTGCTGGCTGCCATGCAGGGATGACTTCAGTAGCTCCAAAGAAAAGCCCCGAAAGCCATAAATTTTCAGCATCTGTAGAAGATTTGCCGGATTCACAAATGAGTCAAATGCCTTGCTAAGATCTAATAGCTTTATTTCAGTATACATCCCATCCTCAAATGCGTTATGTATAAACTGAATAATGTTCCGTCTGGAAGTAATTCTTTTTTTCCAAATAAGTAAATAGCTAGTTGTTATAAGATTTCATAACAGTTATAATATATATAACCTGAATATATTGTTGCGTGGATGTGAACGCGCGACATTCAGCTGTTTAAGGTAGGCACTCAATCAAATAGGTCAGTTGAAATATTTTAAATTAATAATGTTAAATATATTGTACTATATTTGTGGTTGAGTACAAGTATTCATCAAAGTATGTTTTATTTTCTTTATAATCTAAATTCTAGATTGTATTAGGTAACCTTCTTTCGTGCAATCCGTGCATATACTGAGGTTATTATCAGTAAAATCTCAAGTAATTCTTTTAAATTTCTGCACATATATTCATGCATAAAACAGTAAATACGAAAACTCTTAGATGTGGTAAGCATTTCAGAAAAGCACATACATTCAATGATAGCAAATACCTTCTCTGTATTCGGAATCGACCAAGGCTTCATTCGCGATAAGATAATTTCTAGCAGAGAACTTGTCGCTTGGTATTTTCTGTAGGCTTATCTCGACATTTGGATTTTACACAATCGGTTTCAGAAGAACTTTACCGAGAAATCTATTAATATGTATGTATGCGACAGTTTTAACTGTGTTTTAATTTCCACGAATTCTCTTTGATTCTTGAATAGCAGTCATTATTATGAAAATACAATATGTTAACGGAATGATCATAGAGTATAAGTTACACATATAAACTATTGGTGGAAGAGGGATGTAATGTAATTCATATTTTTTCTGCTATTATGTTTAACATTATTATTTTGATGCAAATAAAAAGTGAAAATGTGGGTATGCAATATAATAAAAATCAATTTAATTATTTATTTAGGAATTTAGGATTTTATTTATATTTTTTAGGATTTTAGGAATGAATAAAAAAAATATTCTTTCCTAAATATAAGTGCTCACTTTTGCACTTTTTACATTGGTAACATATTGACCGCCCTTACCTTATGATAGTAAGCAGGCATCTTCTATTGAATAATATACAATAGTATAACCATAATATTATATAAATACAGTATTTCTATGAATACTAACACTTACCAAAACAACAAAACAATTTCCAAAAGAATGTTACAATTCAAATTTATGTACACTTTTAGATGTATTCAAACATCTCGGTATATATTAGGATTTATTATTGTGGTTTTTCAAACTGTGTATAATAGTATGGGAACCCATATTTCGACAATTGAGGTAGAAGGTGCCATTGTGGTTACAAGATTCCCTATTTGTGGCTTCTTTGTTTGTCGTTTTTCCAAGATTCGGTATTTTGGGCGAGTATTTGCGGTTTCATAAAATTAACTCGTTCCTAACTTTAGGAAGACGATATTCATGCTGAAGTCCGTCTTCTATTATACGAAGAGAGATAGAAACAAAAAGGCAGTAGGCGGAAATATCTAATTTTCGTTACGAAATTATCGCGTGATATTCGAGGAGTTGATGATATTCAATTACTTTTGTTACAAAGAATGGAGCGCTGACATTTGGATTGTACATATTGAAAGCGCTTAAATTATGATTATCGCCGTTATATAGTCTATATAAGGTTTAAGAGGTATTAAATTTCGTTTGGCAACGAAGTATGAAGACATTTATCAGTTGTAATTTATGTTATCTGATTATAGTTTATTAATATGTAAAAAAAGTCCCTTATGCCTATAACATGTTGATGACACTGGGAGTTATTCTTTATTAGCAATTTATGCTACTGACACATAGGTCAATAATTACCTCTTATTAGTTTGTACAAAAATTAACACACGGAAGAAAAACGTATAGATTGCAGAAATCATAGATTTCAACACTCTTTATGTTAACGTCATAACTATTATTATCAGATGCAGGAATGTGGTTGTTCTCAGCGCTGTGTTTTGGGGCCCTTTCTCTTTCTGGTCTACGTAAATCATTTCTTGCGATCAAATGCCTTCGTGCAGTATGCCGATGATACATTGATAATCGCTAGTGCATCTTGTTTTATTGATTTGCACATTGCGGCTGCCACCCTAGCGAAACAGATGCACGAAATGATCGATTGCAGTCGATGGTATTCAATTAACCACTAATTGTAATAGAAGTAAAATAATTACGTTTGGTGCTGCCACAATCAACCTTTATATATGCTCTAAAACGATTCTGGTATAATATGCTAGTCTACCAAGTAAACTTACTATATCAAGTTACCTGCGTTCAATCTCTTCTGAGCTGCGGTTGGAGTGCATCTTCACAAATTACGCGATTTTTGTTACTCAAAAGATAATATTGAGATGCATATAGTGTGTCAGTAGCGGTTTTTTGTAGACCATTCTTTCTAGAATTCAATATTTTAAGTTTGCCAATTATTTTGGATGTATACAAACTCCTATTTTTTTCAGAGGACTAATAAATATTTATTTAGTACGAATGTTTCATCTGCAATGAATAGTAGAAACGTTACAAAATTAACTGTTCCTAGACATGCAACGCAGCTTACGAGAAAGGGGCTACTATATGGCAATTACAGTGTACAATGCACTACTTATTAATTTTAGCAGCTTAAAGAATAATATTAAATACTACTACGCTGTTAAAATATAATTAATACGTAACTATTGTTATAGTTTAAATGAATGTTTGTTACCTTACTGTTCATAGTAATATTATTATTGCAATTATTGTAATTTATTGTAGGTACGTATTATGTGTTTATATTATTGTATTATATTTGTTATATTGACAATTGTCCATGTCATTTCTATAATGACTCCATGACAATACAATATGATATCAAATAAGTGATTTAATTTAGGGTGAAGTTGTGATAGGGGTTGTGCTGTCAAAATTTTTAGATTTATTGTTACCGTGATGCGAATATATCCTTTTTTGTATATGTCGTTGGATTAGCTCAAGATATTTTCCATTATAGTCGTTTTAATTTATCTTATATATGACATTTGCTTGTTTTTCCATAAGATATACTTTTTGTTCAGCGCGGGTGAAAATTTTACCATTACTTTTAAGCGATTTAAGCACTATTTTAAGAAAATTTATGATTGTTTCTGATAATTTGGGTAGATAATTAGGTGTTTTGTCATGTCTTTATTTTGATTTTCATTTATATTTTATTGGGTATTTTTAGTTTTACGAATTCTTTTTTGTTTTTTCAATGGCGGGCTTTGGATAGGTACTTATTTTTAATTAACTTTCTTTAATTATATTAATATTTTGGTATGTGTAATCACTTCTAAAGAAGCTGCCTAAAAGGCTGTTTATTTTGCAATTTATGGGATTAATTCAATTAAAATTAGTATCTTTCAAAATGTGATGGTTTCAAAAAGCAGTCTTAGTGTATGTTTTGCTCCTTCAAGTAACTTGTAACCGGGGTGGAATGAGTTAAATGAATGTGTTAATTGTATGTCGTCACGACCTAAAAAAACCAAATCTAAAAATTGGTGCAATTCTAAATTAACAACAGCAAGGTCAAAAAGAAAAAAAGAAACAATTGTCCCTCTATTAGAAAAATAAAATGTTCAGAAAACCGGCCTCTTAACCTGAAATTCTTGACAAAACTAGTGAGTGATTCTTACGATACCATTCCAGTTATCTAAAAGTTGCTTCGGTTAGAACATGATAAACATCATATTTGTTTATGTATTTTGGTAGAGTCACTGTAATTTAGATTAGAATAGGTTTGTGTGGTGATATGCTATATCTTCTTTGAGAACCGACTAGCCGCTGTTTTTGTTCCCTCAAATGCACACCATGTTTCAAATTTCCATTTTAGTGCTCCAATTTTCTTTCATCACATTTATTTAGAAAAAGAGAGATAATTCCAGAAATGTCTAAAACTATGTTGTATTTTGTTGAATTTCCTTCTCTCTCCGGCTCTAATTGCCCACGGCGTACCTTTCATTCGCTAACATTTAGAATAAACATGTACGGCCGCCAAGCATTTTTACGTGCAAGAGGACGGGAAATAATCCCGCAAGCAAGCTCTTCGTACGGTAAGATATTTACGATACATTTTGCTATCAATCCGTCTAAGCCTACTCAGGTGTCACTTATCTTGAAATCGAGCTGACATCGGCGGCTTTGATCGTGTTTTAACTCACCACTGGCCATCGCCTCCTCGAATCGTGTATACTCATGTAGATGAAGATACCGTTACGCAATTGCATTGAAGAACACTCTGGGCGTACTTTCATACACACGAGTTAAAAGAGGTGAATGAAAGGAAGAAACCTCTGCGCATACTACGTTTGCACGACCAAATGAATTAAGATCTTAAGATTACTTGTTTCTTAGAGGCAAATGTTAAACACAGTGTATAAAATTAAAAATTTAACGAAACTAAAATTACAAAAGAAAGTATTTTTAGTTGTTGGATTTGTGGTAATTTTATTTGTAGTATTTGCAGTAATTTCGCGATTTTTTTCAGCTTTAGTCTTCTATTCCAGTACGATATTAGGAAACGAAAAAAGTACTTTCGGACTCGATATTTACGTATCGAACTTATTATTATAAATTGCCAAGCTGGATGAGTAATAACAAATTATCGTAAATGAGCCAGGGATGAGCATGTTTATACATCTAGTGATTATTGACCACTATGTGGTCTTTATACCAATACTTAAATACCTAATGTCTATAAAGATGATGATGATCAGATATCTCAAATAATACCACAAATAATATTAAAACCTTCCTTGAAAAATGCCCATCAGTTTTGTTGTGCTGAGGATGATCATTGGGAGTAAGCTGTTACTTGAGGAAACTAGCTACACATTTGATATGAGACCTAGAGGGTGGTTGATCTCAGAGGTTGACGAGCATTTGAGTGCAGAGGTTTTCGCTGTTTTGACCACGAGCGCAGACAGCAATGGCAATAATATTATTAATAATAATTAATTTCTCTTCCGATATTTTCTAATACAAAGTAAGCGACTTAAACCTATTTGGTCCGAATTACAAAAAAAAATCGTAGAGCCCCCTTCTACTGTTGTCAAATACTTCAATGGTATTTTGCTTGAAATTTTTTCTACGAAGTACTCGCAAAAGAGTTTCTGGCCGTGTGATACACACTATTTTTTGTGCCGACAAATCTTAATTTTGAAATGACAATAGAAAAGAAATTTTGACGCTAGGGAGTTGACAGTACAGGTTGGCGCACAGGTTACATACCTTAGTACTTTGACGCTTCTTAGAATAAGTTGTTTTCTGTAATTTTCTTTCTAATTTAATATCAATTTATCAATAATAAGCGCCAGTTCATCATAGTACGGTTGCACAGTAGCTTAATGAGAATTTATTACACATCTGTCATATCGAATGTAGTGTGCCAAACTTTAGTGACATTTTTGCTTGCCTAGGAAGAAAAACGGTAGCTTTCCTGCCGCTTTGAAGTAATGCAAAATAAGTGAGAAAAATATAATAGAAACTAATTAATTGTTTGGTATGAAAGGAAATAAAACATTTTATTATATTTCATTTAGACATAATGCCACTTTACAAAAGTTTGCATAATCACTTCGTATGGTGAATCGCTGAACAGTACATCGTCTGGAAGTACGGTGGACCGGCAAATGTTTAATGTGATCTTGACAAACTGCTTGCGGGATATCTAACTTAAATTTTTCGTTTGCAATATTGGCGCCAGTTAAGCCCAAGCTAACGTTGCATCTAAATATTTTTAGTGTGAAATTATCTTCTATTTTTTTTTTTTTGATAATGGAAGCGTTCACCAATGTTGTGTCGAGAGAATGAAAGAGCAATTAGCGTCACGGCATCCACAGGAAAAACAAACAAATGTTTTCCGATCGCTGCTGTAATAGGATTTCAGCATATCGACTTTGTCGATGCAGGCCATGTTTTTCGGTAGTCTGAGACTATATTTGGTCTTATTTAAGCAATGCTGCCATCTTTTTCTTTTCTCTGGGCAACCCCAAATTTCGTTGGCAAATGTATAGTGGACAAAAACTGGACCATTCTTTTGTATTTTCATTTAATGCAGCTTACTGCTGCTTATTTTTGTGGGTCAATACCATTCTCCTCTCTGGAAATCTTTAACGGAAACCAAACATTGAGCAAGACCTTTCCAATTGGATTTCACTGCGCCGCAAAGGTAAACTGTTCTTTATTGTAGAGATGCTATAATACTTGTACTGGTAAAAAAGTTATCGAAGTATACATGCTTTTGCCATCTAGATAGTGTTGGGAACGAAACTTTCATCATTATTCACAGTAGATCGTCCGCTTCATAATGCGACTTCAAGCAGTCTACTTCACTCATTGCGTAAGTGAAGGGCTTGTGCATGAAGTAAATCTTTCACATTGCTTTCACGAGAATAAACGTGTAGCAACTTGTTTGTATGTAAACAATTTACTATTTATTTTATCAATAAGTTATCATCAATAAGATATTTGCCCAAAAACTAAGTTGTCATCTATTATAAAAGCTACGTCGTGAACGGAGCAGCTTGCTCCTGCTTTTCACGAATATATCAATTCATATCGTGAAAGCAATCTTGAGCCTTTGTTTCATTCGTTATGTGGCTTCGCACTGCAATATTTACTCATAGCAAATATTATACCATTATACATATGGTCAAAGAAATGTTCCACGGGCGGACTATAGATGGCACTACCAGCATATTCTATTATTGTGCATATGTAGTGGTCATCATTTTCCATAAGAGAATACTTGTGGTGCCATCTATAGTGCGCCCGTGGAACATTTCTTTGGCCATATGTATATTGGTATAATATTTGCTCATAGCTATACAGGAGAATGAAACCACGCTCACCGCAACACTACATCTAGACCTTCGGCCATATCGTTTACCACTCTTTCCTCTAATCTCGTCTCAGTACCGGCAGCCAAATACAAATGATGTGTTTTATATGCGAAAACAACTGAATCATGGCATATATACTAAAAGCATGGGCCGACGCCATCATCAGGTATAAACGTCTGAAAATAATCTTGAAAAAACTATGAAATTAGATATGATTATAGGTAAAACGTATCAAGCTCCTTAATAACTTTCAATATCAATGATCAACATTGATGGTACATGTTATTAACAGTATTAGCATTTTATTTTCTCTATACACTTACGTATTAGGAATGATATTACTGTATGTTTACCTATGCGTGTAGAAAACTTTGCATATCGCCTGAAAAAAAAGTTGTCCTTTTAAAGGAATGCGACTTCAGAAACAAGAAGTAATTACACTTTCCTATATGTCGAAACCGTTTTACATATTCATACACTACATATAATCCGATGATTTAACGATAAGGATCTAAATTATTTTTAAAATTTATTACCCATAATAATATTCGCCGTGTACACTTAAACACTGTTATTTGAGAAACGCAAATTTCCCCGATCCGCACTTCCTTCTCTTTTTGCGCACATAGAGGCGAACAGGCTGCCAGTATCGGTTGCAGTTTCACAAGAACTCCCATTATTATTAAGACGCAGGTGCAATTGACTTACTTTTACTCGCGTACGCTTCTTTTTGTCGCATTTGCTCTATTTTGTTTGTTCTGCAAAATTAACCACGATAATATAATAAATGCGTACGGGAGAAATCATACGGGAGAAAGAAAATTGGTGAGGTCTGTCCAAAATGTATAATTTCAAGTGAAATTATGTAAATAACGAAGATGTATTTTTGGTAATTTTACGGGTAATTACAGGTTGTTCGGTTTGCCATGGTTCTTTGTATTAGCTCAAATACAAATTGTCATTTGTTCTCATTACAAGCTAGTAGCTTATGGCAGACTACAGTAATTTTAGTTACGAAGAGCATTCGCAATTGGGAAAAATATATATCATGTTAATATGTTGATTTTTAATAGTAGTATTTGATGCAGTTTAGTATGCTCACTATTTCATAACTTCCTTTTTTATAATTCGAAGAGATAATTTATTTAATTACTACATTAAAATGTTACCAAGAAACGTTACAAGAAATCATAGCCAAGTTAAGATATATGAAAAAAAATTCTAAGGTGCATACACCAAAAAATTTGATCCATAATTTGACTACTTATATGTTTAAAGAAAACTATCGAAATTGTTCATCCCGTTTTTAAAGCATTCCACAATAATGGCCGGCACTGAGTAAGTATAGTGAGAAATGCCCTTGAGCATAATTTCATTGCTGTTTGCCGTATGTTTTCAACCTTTGTTTTTGTAATGGGACACCTGTATATTTTCACACTATCGGATGTAAAATGAAAACCTACAACTTAATTTAATTTCCAACAAAACAAAGTATTTTAAAAAACAAAGGAAAATACTGATAGCTGAAAAAACGGTTTGAAAACGGTTTCAATTTTTAACATAAATGTTCAAATTGTTCTCCGGTTGTAACTTGGCAGTAATGCAATCTATCAGTGAAATGTCTCTGTGAATTCTGTATAACTTCTGGCAGCAACACGATTGATTTCTTCAGTTATTCGTCCATCTAATGGTTCCAGAGTATACGGTGGATTTTTATAGCAATTTCGTGTCTCCAGTTAACGTCTTGCATTCATTGTGACTGCATCGTTTTCAAGGCGTACCGCGCATGTGTGATTTCAAATGCTTGAAGTGATGTTTATTATTAATGATGGAAGTTAATTGCGTGCAAAATCTTAAAAAAAAAACTTTTAATTAAGAAGAAAGGAAGAGGCCTATTCTTGATCTTCAAATAAACTACACTTCCACAAGTATAACTTGAACTTACAATAGAGTATTCAATAAAAATATATATGAAAAATATAAGTGAATGTGCGGATGTTCACTAACAAATAAACTATTTTGTTTTATCTGTTTAATTTTTAAGAAAGGAGTCTGTGCGTGCAATAAACAAGGGTTAAATTATTTAAAGCATATCGCAGAGAGGGCAAAGAAACACGAAAATTCCGTTTCTCACATGAATGCATGCGTGGATTTTAATCTTCTAGCTTATTTGTGACATTAACGAAGATGTGGAAAAAAATCGTCATATTTTGCGTCGGCTAATTATGTGTATATAAAACTGTGAAATCTTATCCTGAAACATATAAACTGTTGGATATTATTTATACAACCTCCATGTCGACAGCAGAATGTGAACGATGTTTTTTACACCCTCAAACGCATTAAAACTTTTCTGAGAAGCACAATGTTAGAAGATCGACTGAACGCATTTTTACAACAAATCATAACTTTTTTCCAGCATGAAAATAGGAGAATGGATTGTATGTACAAAAAATAGGAAAGTTCCCATTTTGTGCCCACCCTCTTTCATAACTCACGAGCCGCCACTGAGTAAAATTACAAATTTTAACCATATCAAATTTTAAAGAAATAACTTCTGGTGAGTATACACGAGGTATAAGGCCCCTAAAAAGTGTGGAAAACAATATCTTTTTTCTGTGCCTATTAGAAGATGTAGACATTTGATGTTTTAGCCATGAATGCACCTTATGGGTATCAAAACATATAAAAAAATGAATGAAATGTACGGAGTATTTTTTTTTTTTAAGAACCAAATTCTTTTTCGCCAAAGCTTTTTTAGAGTTGATATTTGGGAGAAAGATAATGGCCCAAAAAATAATATAAATAAATTGTACCCAAGGGCATTTCTCACTATACTTACCTGGCTACGGCCGTTATGTGGTTGCAAGAACTCTTAATAGTTTGAAACACTTGGTAAAAGACATAATATGTTCTTCCTAACAGAACCTCAAGATATCGCAGATATATACGATAAAAACTTATTTATATCACAGTCCTCAGATATCGAATTACGATATCATTGAATTGACTCGATAATCGAATTGTAATGGAGATTAGAGCATTTAAAATAATGTTCATATTAACATATGTATTTATTTACTAGCATTTTCGTGCTTTCTTTTATCACTCGGGGGTATCTTATCTCCTTAAATTTTCACAATTTTACACAGAAAATGCAAACGATTTCCTTGGATTCTACAAAGATTCTAGTTAACAAATTCGGTCTCTCAAAACGTTCAAATTTGATTGTTGCGTTTTCAAACGATTTTCATTTACATACATACGTACAACATTAACGATATCTACCATAACTTCACATTAAATATTAAAAAGTTAAAATAAATTCAGTTTTTATTGGTATTTTATGGCTACTCACTCATACACTAATAATTTTTGCACCGTAAAATCGTAATGTTTTTAATTCACTGTATAAAAGCGAGGGGGAGAATGTTAAAAACAAAAAAGTTTTGATAAGCTTATCTACTTCCTGACTGAACCTTGCATGCAACTTGTCTGATCCAAGGCTAACGAAAATATTATATTTTTTTTACGACGAACTGTATTCATTGGTATTGTATTTGCATACACAATATGAGTCCGTAGGACGCTGCGATTCCATATAAAAGAAAATCCAGCACATTTCTCCTGCTATTTTAATGCCTTTGATAAACGTGCGGAAACGTGTTAATAAAGTAGCGTGCTTTAATATGTATATGCGAGAAATAAAACGTGGTTGGTAAGATTTAAATACGATATGCAGCGTTTGTTCCATACTGAATGGAAAAGATACATACACAGATTAAAATATTGCTATTAAATGAAAGTGAAAACTGAGATCTACATATCAAAATAACAAACATTAAACTAACATGAAAGAAAGTTGTTACAACTGTTACAAAGCATAACAGAATGCAGTAAAATATATTCTTTTAAAAACTTGTTGTTTTCGTATGGACCCTTGCAATAGTCCAATTTTGGGCTTTAAATTCCCAAACCTATTTGTGCCCAAATCGTTCAGAATGCACAGATATTTGATTGTAGAACTTATTTATGCTCTTGTTTGCAACTTGCCGATATTTCTCTGTATTAAGACAGTTTTTCCACTAAACGAACTAACCGAGTTAGTTATTTTTAGAACTTTGAAAACAGAAACAAAACTTACAGGAATTCAAAATTTTGGTTTCCACCAATAGCGAACCACATTTTGGTCTAGTCTTGTGTTATTTTCAATCCATTTCAGTTAGATGATGGTGAAGTTTCGTTTTAGTATTTCATTCAACAACAAATTAATGCCTTTGGAGAAAGGCATTAATTAATTCTTATTCTTTGTATGCGTTGGTTTATATGGGGTTTTTGAGAGGAAAAATGAATATATTAATATTTTTGTACTAATAATTTAATAATAACCACAAGATCTAATGCTCTTCATTAACATTACTTTGAAAGAAGAAAACGAGACAAGCACACACATTGCGTTACATTTATTCAGAAACAGAAGTAAATTAATACAATTCGAATATGACTATGTGCTTAGTAAAACAAAAACAGATTGAAACTAGAAAATAAACTGTTTTCAGCGGTGGCGGCTGGTGCTTACGTTATACAAGAGCCAATACAATAATCTAATTTGTTCGTATAAGTTCGTAACATGTTCATATTTCGGACGATAGCACACGAACTTCAATCATTGTATTGGCCCCGCCAGTGACGTATGCACCAGCCGCCACTGGTTTCCAGTAAGCAGAGTTCATAAACTTCTTGAAACTTTTCGATGATATCACTTTCGTTCCGGACACCAAAAACAAAAGAACTACATAGAAATAGTGACCAAAAACTCGAGTCTCTAAGAAGTAAAAAATTGCGGTTTTGCTTTTTTTTTCTGACACGACTTCTTATTTTGCTTCTCTTTCGTTCTTTTTCGGGTCTTTTAGGTTTATTTGCTTTGGTTTTTTTTTTCGACCTTACAGCATTCTCTCAAGTTTTAAATGACATGGGACGAAGAACAAAATAATTATTTTAATAAGGTACCGATAGAGAACAAAACGAATTGTAAATTGTGCAGAGACAGTAAAGGCAAGCTTAGTGAGTTTAATTTTTGAATTAACAGCGCTATTGGCTGTTCATAATATAAATAATAAAGAAAAAGAAGTTTTTAATGTAGTTGCAATAGTTTAGCACTAGACTGAGAAAAATATTTAATAATCATAAATAAAAATATAATTATCGTAAGTAAAAAGTTCAGCTGAATTGGGGGCAAAAGCACAAATTACTTAGCACTAGTAAGAAAGAGATCCTAAACACTGATACTAACAAGAAGCAACCTAAGTTACTTATGGTCTGTTTCATACCGGTAACTTATGAAGTTACTGATGATAATTGAACTGAAGTAGTTAAGCCAAAGAATATATGCTGATACCTTCTTATACAACTTGCCGATACTCTTAAATGTTTAATACATTCTAATATATTGTTTATGATTATGAAGTATGCTACCTCTGTAAAATTCATTTAAGTAGTGGAGTTGAAGGCCCAAGATGAAAGCAATTCTATTTCTAACTTCTAACACAGGTATTATCGAGTATTAATAAGTAAAATAAAGCTTTATTAAGCACGGGAGATTTATCCGTCTATCGCATGTTCGTGATTCAACACTAGTTATGAGGGTTACGCGCAAAATACGGTAGAACTACCAAGGTTCCCTGGAAACACACGAGGTGCAACAAAACTCAAATAATCATAGTTGTGGCAAGTGGGTACTTATTTATGAAAATACATGAGTTTAATAGCAATTAGTATTATTGTTCTAGGAAATGCTAAGTATATGCTGTAGTTAGATACAGCACCAATAGTCACAGGTAATACGTTACTTACCTCATATCAACAGTTTGATTACGATTATTACACAAGAATTTGTTAGGTACGCTGTATAATAGCCGATAATAAGAGCACTATTTACAGTAAGAACTTGCATTCAGGAAATTGCGTTTAGTTGCAGGTATTAATTGAGGAGAATAGTTGCAACTAAAACTTTGTCTGTTGTAAATGATTTTTTATCAAGTAAACACTTTACTTAACCCATTTTTCTCAGTGTAGTTACATTTTTTTTTGCTTTTAGTGCAGACACATTACCATAAAAATATTATATTCATATACATATGTAATTATGTTTCACTGATTTAGAAAAATATGTTTCTGTTTTTAGCTGGTTGAAAATCTAGACAGGCTATTTGGAGTTTAAATGCTTTTTTCTCCACATGATTAAAGATAATTTATAGATTAAGTTCGTAGTAATGCTGATAAATAAAGGTATTGATATATCGCCATCTTGTTATGTTGCATTCGCCGATTTTATATCCCGTTAAAATCCTAATGCGACGTAAAATTGCAACTGATTCCGCAACTTTGTTTGTGCTAACACGAGTGCTGTGCGAAAGAACTGGTTTAAAATAAACCAGGAACAAAACCGACATCACACACTTATTCATACATTACATAATGTTCCTAATTTTATATCGTGCGAACACCTGTCTTTAGTTTCAAGTTCGCCCGACAAAATTCTCATGCAGGCGCATCGCTGCTATTAAGATTCTACCTGTCATACTATTAAGCATCGATTGGGCTAAAAAAATGGGGTACGAGATAATATATCTTCACCGTATCCTGTAATAATTTTTATACTTATCAATTAGGCAGCAGTTTGGTGGTATTTTAGGGACACCAGTGGCAACATATACCAATTTAAAATATTTAAGGGTGTAATAAATGCTTATAAGTTCCCTACAACTGTTTCAAATATGAATATTCAAGTTCGGAACATTAATTGCAGTATTTTTAATATTAGTTCTAATTAGCGATAAATTATGAAGCGTGTGTTTTATCCATAATTATATGTGCTTAAACTATATCAGAAGAATGAGGTCTATCTAGAATGTTTTGAATGTAATGGTCAAATTTAAAATTAAAAAAGTTTAATAACCATCGAAGTTAGCATTAGACTGTACGAAATTTCCAGAATTTCTCTGGTGCAATAATCTTTAATAGAAATTTTAAAAAATACAAGATATTTCCATTTATTTCGCATTTTAATAATAAATTAAAAAGTAGCTATTCTTGCATAATTCGCAACCTCATTCATTTTTGTTTCATAAAACAGTAAAATTTCTTATTTTTGGTGCAAATTTGATTTTTCCCGGCATTTGTTGCATAAAGTGCTTTTTAATAAATATATACGCGCTAAACTCATACGATTTTTCACGACATTTTAAAATCAATCATGAATTTTACAGATACATGTTAAGCTGCTGCTACTAAATTTATTAAATATCTACCGTTACACCTATACACAGATCGTTTCTAAAATCTTTGCAAATGCCGGCTGCCAATTTAGCTTAAATACTAAGTATTAATAATATAAAGTAGCTAGCGTTATTAACAAATAGGATTTAAGCTAACCAAGGTCACAGTTAATTAAATGCAAACATTATGTTGAAATTCCTTTTTTTTCAATTATCCCTAGATAGGTGTTCTGATTCAATTGTTGAAAATTTCTACCAAGATAGTAACAAAAATACGTTAATTATATAAAGTTACGCATAAAGTTTGCTGTTACCAATATATTCCATTATCTACCTTCTTGTATGATTAAATGCATTCATAATATTTTACATTGCTCCTGATAGTTGCTTCTTATTACAAATGCATAGCATAATTACCATGTCATAGGATTTTATGTGCTCATAATTGTTTTTATGTAGTCTTACATTTATTACAATCCTGCAATCATAACAGATTTTAGAACTAATTTGTCATCATACAATAAAATATGTTTCCGCAGTAATGATGAAGCTACAGGCAAGATAATAAGATTAAATTTTGATGAGCATTCACAGCAACATCTGAAGATTTCAATCTTGATTAATTCTAATTAATTGCTTTTGTTTAGATAAGCCTATGAAAGGTTAATACTTAGCTACAAAAACAGCAATATTACATATATTTAACGTCTAATTTTTAGTTATATATTGGCGTCTTAACGATCAATAAAAGTTGAGTTTGATGTAGTGCTATTTATATTTATAATAAAATTGAATTAATAGTTTTTTTTTTTGAAAGATAAATATTCTCGTGTATGTATAATGTGTTAGGTAGATACTGTATTCCTATCAACAAATCTCGTTTACATTTTATTATCAACATTGTGCATGTGTGCATAACTAAATGGCAAGTGCAGTTCTTCCTTAAAAGACAGATTTTATGAGGTGGAAAATTTATTACATCCTTAGATGGATATCAATTCTCACCAATTAGTAGCCACATTTCGCATTTAAGGATCCTGTCGGACGGTTTGATGTTGCTGTTAAAATTAGTATTATACAATTTGTGTGTGATTTTATTGCATAGAATTAATTAATATTTTTAATTCCTTGGTAATTTACTTTGAATATAATCAATTCGATTTTCAATAGGAATAATTGTCTCCAATTTTGAAATTACTATTTCAATAAACAAATTTATTTCACTCTTGCCTTAAATTCATGTACCTGCCACGTACTGCAAAAAAAAAATATGTAATTTTACCTGTGTGTATTGTGTAAAATGTATTAACAATAAGTGCATGGTGTAGTAATTCTCGAAAAATTAACTTCTGAGTTAGTATTTGTTAATAATTAAAATAATAAAATTATAGATTTGAAGAAGGTATTGTTGGTTATGCAGCCAATGGATTAAATGAAATTCCTTGTTATCGGTCTAAGCCTTCGCACCAATTTATCTTTAAACGTATAATAAGGAATAATTTCATTTAGTCCATTGGCTGCGTACCCGACAATACTTTCTTTAAATCCCTAACAAGTACAGCCTACTTAACCTCCAATAAAATTATAACTGTATAAGTGTAAAAAAGGTATTCAAGGTTTGATGCTCCAGTAAGAGCGGACTCGAACTGGTATACAGATGGTTATAAAACTAACTATGGCGTAGGAGCTGGAACATATGGAAAGAAGAATAAGTGAATGAGAGTTTAAGAGTTTACCGCTCTCTGCGTATAGTACATTAGGTTAGACCAGTAGCACTCCTGATCCTTGGTAAGGTGAAACATATGTATGCTAATATCTACTTAGTGTTAACGTCACCTAATCTGGAACGAAGCCTAAAGGTCCTTTCAGTAAGCTTCAGCAAGGACAGGACAGTATTCAAGTTGATGCAATTCATGATTGTGTCCGAAAAATAAAAAGTGGACCGAGTTAAGTAAAAGCGTCGCTAATTTTCCTAACAGCCAGTCAGCATTTAAAGCAGTAAGTTCTGCAAGTGTTGACTCTAAGTTGGTTTAGGATTGCGTAAATGACCTAAATGGCGTAGAGGGAAAAAGGAAATTAACATTGACCGAGACTCCCAGCCCATTAAGGCTAGACGACAACTGATCTTGACGAGGTTCGCTAAGGTCATTCGTTGGAAGTGGCTCTTCCATTGGCATTACAAATTCGCAAAATAAAAGGTCTCTCAATGAATGGATACATAGGAGATCAAGGAGTGGCAGCGATAAGGTTTACTAAAGGAACGGAGGCATAAATTTACTAAAGACTTTTTTTATGGAAGCCGTCTGACCTGAAGTCTCCGAAAATACCGCCTGCCTCTTGGCTTTTTGTATTTGGTCTTTCATTTCTTTTACCTATTAAATTATACCACCCATTCCAGTATCTTAGTATCTTGCACAAATCTGCCTGTCTTTTTGCGTTTATCATCCCTTCAAGCAGTTTCTAGTTGATATGTCCAGTGTCGATTCCAATATTCCGTAGGTGTCCTTTCAGTGGACAGAGGCTTGTAAAGAGACCTATGACGATAAGATAATGATCCATAATGATTAAGCTGCAGTAGTTTTTCGTTCTTCTTCTTTAATGGTCTCTTACGGTCTTTCCATGAGTACGCCTGGTTGTTTTATCCCAGTGTTCTTTGTGTTTTTCTTTTACCCATATCTTATCTGCTCTCGTGTTATGCTCTTGGACACTTCTAGAACAGGTTCTAGGCCTATATATGAAGCTGATAATTCTTTTCTTGCGAACTCTTTTTGCTTTTTCGTTTCCTTGATTGCCGATTGATAGTTTTTGCAATCTGAGATGGTCCATTTTTGCCTTCCCCATTATCACCAAGTGGAGAGGATGGAGGTCTAGTAGGCATTTCATTGCTGTTGTAGACGTAGTCCTGACTGCACCTATTATTCGTAACACGCAAGTCTCTGTATCGTGCTAAGTTCAATTACAGCAGTTTGTTGCTGCATATTTATCCACCACAGCAGAGATGCATAAGTGATCATAGGGCTGACCACTGTGTACCAAAGACTTACTGCGCAAAGACAGGAAGACTGTCAAAATGATAGTAGATCTGCCGATTGGTCAGTGTAGAGTAAGTAGGCATACATGTATAACAGACGGATGACGCTATTGCAGATTCTGCCAGGAGGAGGAAGAAAGATTAGTTTACCTACCATGCCAATGCGATGACCTAGCGAATATAAGGTTCTAGTACTGGGCGTGGAGAATCCCACAGCTAGCAATTACATAAAAACGCCACTATCAAAGATGATAGGTCTAATTAAGAGGCAAAGTTAGTGAGCGCCTTCTAGGACAAAGAGGATCACAATAGTTCTGAATAGGTCGCAGTAAAGCAGGTCCGTATGTCAACCCCAACCTTAATCTAACGCTTCTCTTACCCATCTGTCTTATTTTGGTTTTCACCGTGATGGAGCACATCAATAATTTTATGTGTCCCCGTAAGTAAAAATCTGACGGCCTTAAATCCAAGGATCTCACTGACCAAGCTCCAGGTCGCTGCGTCAAATAATTAAACAGTGTGCTCTATAAGCAATGTACCTCATGTAGATGTACAACATGTTGATGCTCACGGAACTAGTACCTCATTAAAGTTTAAAGTTAAAGTTAAATATATTCTAAAAGACAGCTACACAAACGAAGGAAGGATTTGAAGATGTTATATAGTTTGAGTGCGTTTGTTTATTAATATACTCCCGAGCTCTGTCATCTAATAGAAGACACCTTCAAATCTTCTTTCGTCGGTGTAGCTTTTTAGAATATATTTAACTTTAACTTTAATGAGTTATCTACTAGTTCCATGAACATCGACATGTGGACACGCTGTATTATATACGCATAGGGGCGAATGAAACACAATACAAAAGGTGAACTCTGCAGGCGCACAACGTACTTCCATTTATGACAAAGAAATAAGAAAAAGCTTCTAAAGGCGGGAGAGCTGAAATACTACAACTGTATTTACTACAGTCGCTTCTGTTTTAAGCCAGCTTTCGCAAAGTGTCTAAGTTTTTTCCTTCCGACTTTTTGATCTCAGCATAAAAGAACGCCCGAAGTGAATATGGGTCAATCGCTTCGCAAGATGCGTTCAATCCGTTTTCGATCCGGTTTTCAGGTACTCTTTTTTCGGATATTTTGCTCGGAGGGAGTGACCTCATATGCTGGAAGTGTCGTTTTATCTTAAGCTTAATTTTAAACGGCTCGTTTCTGGGTGTGCGGTCTTCCTTAATGTGGTCAACTTTTTACAGAAATGATTGATGCGTATATGAATTAACATGAATGTGAGTTGAAAAAAAAAGTAGAGTAACTGTCACCTATAAATCTTTAATGTCGTCATTGGTTAATGACCAGTTTTATTTTGATTAAGGTTGTGTACTTCTTCATTATTTGACTTGTGTAATTTGGGTAATGATTATCTGCGTTTCACTATGTGGTTGATTTGGTTATACATACTGTAAAGTTTGTCATGCAGCCACGAGGAGCTGATTTAGTATATAGGCACATTCCTCCACAGAATGCCATCCTTGACGAAGGAAAAGATTACCTCGCGATAAGTAAAGGAAGCAAAACGAGATGAAAGGTAAAATAAAAATAAATGAGAAAAGAAATAACCAAAGAAGAAAGAAATCACAGTAATTTACTCTGGTTGGGGACGTAATTCCGTTCGCTCTGGATCGTCGTCGCGGAATCTTCTCGAGGCATCGCTGTCGATGGACGGACGAGGACCGTCCGAAGGCAATTTTCTGAAGATGGTAGACGTGACTTGCGCGATTTCCCCAGACCGATGACATAACTCCGGTCCGGGGACGACATTCGTGCTGGGTGGCCTACCAGTACACTCCCTCGCTACTATTGGCTCGGCAATCGATTCGCGGAAATGATCGGCCATCGGGTTTGTGTCGCGCAATGCTTTATACGTTTGCACTTATTCGTTTCCACGTAGACACGGTACCTACATATGTAGAACATATATTGTGCGCTCGTGAAAGCTGGACGACAGCTGATATGTACTTTCGATAATGGCCGTAATAATAATCAAAAGAAACAAGCTCGATACGTACGGTTACAATTGGCTGCTTTTGCTTCTATTCACTCAGGTAATTTATCACTTAACTGTGAAGACCGTTGTTTAATTTATCACACCCAGCAACATTCTTTTGCCTCTGCAATTCCACTAAATGTTAATTGAGGGCCGTGAAACAGTTTGGAGTTAAAAAATGCATTTTCTTTTAATATCTTTATTGCAACAGAATTCTTCTATAATTGAATAAATAGTTCAAGTGTAGCATTTTCTTCTGGAAAATACAGAAGTGCCTCAAATTCATTTTGGAAAATATCAAACATATTGCAACGAGCAAATAATAGAGGCTAGAAATTTGAAATGCGGTTATTTCCTGGTTAAAACACGGAACACCCCAAAAAACCTTTAATCGCACTGTCCACATGATTGCTTTGCACTTTAAATCGTTCCTTGATTGATCATTCAATAATAACAGCAACGCCTTCTACGAACTTATAATTAATGGCTTGAATTCCAAAGAAATTCCTTTCCTATTAGAATTTTCTATAATCTAATTGTAAGCTTCGATTGTGTAGATCATAATATTTCATTGACTAAACTGGAGTGTTGTGGAATACGTGGAGTTATTACGAAATGATTTGAAAGTTATTTAAAATAAAGGTCTCAATTTACTAATATTAAACATAAGTTGTGCGGTAAAGTCAATTTTATGAAATCAATGGGTTAACCAGGGTGTTTCTCAAGGCAGTGTTCTGTTCTGGGGCTTGTTTTGTTTCTGACATTTATTAAAGATACAACTCACTATCTGAGAGATTTTAATTTAGTAATGCATGCTGATGATATCAGCTCAGTCGTGTCTCATCCGGATATCAATGTAAGTCGAGAATAATGCTAATTTACCATTAAAAGAAATGCAGGAGTGGTTTTCTCAATGGTCTTTATTTTTGAATGCAGAAAAAAACTAAATACATGATTCTTCATAATATACATAATAGACCGGTATTTAATCATGTTTTTTTTTTTCACAAAATAATGAAATAGAACGTGTTTAAGAATTGGAGTTTTTTGGAATAACTCTTGACGATACATTATTATGGAACACTCACTGTAACAATTTAATAACTAAACTTAACTCATTGTGTTACCAAGTGCGTAATTTAAAAGCTATTATAGATTTTAATGTTTTGTTATCATTCTATTATGCAAATATACATAGATTGTCCTATGGAGTAGCATTTTGGAGGGTATCGTCGCATGGTCACCGTGGAATTGCAGCGCAGAAGCGTATCATACGAAGTATAGCAGCAAGTAGGCAGTCATGAAGACCCTATTTTAAGAAGTGGAACATTTTACCATTGTCAGCAATATTTATATACGAACTGTTAATTTTAGTATTCAGAAACAAAAACGATTTCTTATGTAATAGTGACGTTCCTCATCATAATACCAGCTTGATGTCTGATTTTCATATACCACAGTTTAATTCAGAATTAGTTAAAAAGTCACCACGAATTTAAAAAAAAAATCACTTCAAATCCATCAATAATAAGTCATCTTTTAAACGTAGAGTCAAAACATTCCTTCTCCAAGAGTGTTTATATTCTTTAGATGAGTATTTTAAATTATGTAATAAGAATTTGTAGTCTTTTGTCTTTTATTGTATTGTACTGTTATGTAATTCTACTAATTCACTTGTCTCACACATTTGTTAAAAATGTTTTATGAGATGAATAAGACTATTATTATTATGCATACGGAAAAATATACAGAATTAAATAAACGTTGTTATAGTACTCTACGGAAAAAAAGTTCTAACCCTATGCCGTATAGTCCGAAATTTCTAACTACAAAAGTATAAATAAAACACATCTAACGATGCTACTATTACCTTAATAACTTTAACATTTTGATAATAATAACTACAACTCCTCTCCGAATCCCCATGGCCCCAAGCCTTATGTACTTTTAAAAGGACACTTGGCTTATAAAATTAGGGTTTAGGTATACAGTGAGCGGCAGAACATTGGATACAAATGCGAAACTTTTTATTATTAATTCCTCAGAAAATTCACTTCAAATTCAAAATACATCTATCAGAATGGCCCCTCTTTAACACAGCATTTCCGTCAAATATCCCCACATGAAAGAATCCAGGCGTGTAAGGTCAGGAGACTTCGCAGGTCAAGAAACCTCCCTATCCAAGCATTTGGAAAGGCGCTGTCCAACTACCTTTGTGCTAGTAAGGTGGAATGGAAAACAAATGCACCATCATGTTGAAAAATTATAGTCGCCTTAACGTCTAAGGGTAAATTGTCTAAATGATATAAATATGTTTGCAGTATTTAAGTATCTGTTGGAATCTACGGTTTGTCGAAAAAACATAGGCATCACAAGAACTTCGTTTAAAATCTCGCACCACATATTCGTTTTGAAGATATACTGATCGCGATATTCAATTGTAAAACGTAGATTCTGATCCCCCCACCACCTGGAGTTTTGAGAAGTCACGTCCCATTACACGCAAAGACGGATTCATCTAACAATAAGTACAGAAGCTTTTTGAAAAAATATTGGTCATCTTCAATTTGTCCTTGAAACCAAAGAAAGCAAAATCTAGTCTCGTTTTGCGAGTGTGGATCAGTCTAGTCTTGAATGGTTTGAAATTATATCGTTCAATTCCTGATCAATTTATTTGAAATGTTCATTACTGTTTGCCTTTGGAACCACAACATTTTAGGATCCGCTACGACTGACCAGACAATATCTAATCCATTCTCCATTACACCCCTCTGTGTGTTACTCTATATTTGTTTTGCACTGAGCTGGTTTGTTTAAAGCTTCCAAGAATTTTTACCACCATTTTTGGATGTCTTGCATTGAAAATATCTGACGTTTCTCCACAAGTATAATAATTATCACCGTTGTATTAAAACAAATTGAAATATATTATGAACACTAAGTGCAGGTATACTTGCGGAGCGACACTTAACGTGACCAATAATAAATGCTTCATTGACAATAATTACTGTCAAAGCCAACATTTCTTTTCTTTTTTTTTTCTTTTGAATGGACACACAAAATTAAGTGTCTTGACTTGTTTTTGATTAGACGGCTGTAATTTGATATTTTACATCTCCTCTTAGTCTCGACCAACTTTTGCAAATAATTTTTATTAATATTTTATACACGAGTACTGCTTTATACTACTAGTCACTACCGTGCACCGTGTAATAAATCAATGTGAACTTTAGAACTTTTTGCAGGGGTAACACTTGACGAATTGTTTTCATATTTAGAAGACAGTACCTATAGCTAGAAATTGATGTAGCTATTAAACCACTAGTAAATAACGGCATAACAGATTAAGCTTGGGGTGAGGACGATTATGTGTTCATAAACAGTTTACCGCGACATCAATTATTGACAGAGGCTGAGCTAAATAAAAGATATGAAGATGATACTGAAGAATCGGGCGAATATGACGACATACCTTTAACTTAACCTTATAATAAAGGACGCTACGCATCTCAAAAGATAGTCAATAGACAGTTCATGGGTAATGTGACTACTGCCCAAATAAAACACCATACGAACCCTTCTTTATTTTTCAAAAAAAAGCTAATTTAACTTTTTGTTAATTAACAAATTTATATCAGAACATCTGATGATATTGTTTTTAGAAATTTTGTTGCTTAGAGGATATACAATTAGTAGGAAAAAAATTAATGATTCTCACAACAGCCTTGTCCCAAATGCTTTCAGTGGAGTCAGATTCGAAGTTATTTTAGCAAATATATTATATCATATACGTTTCTACGTTACCTGATTTCCTATACTTGCTTTCTACATCTTTATATATCCTTTTAAAGGGACATGCCGGGTATATGCAATAATTTTATAATAAATATGCATTGCGTATATTGATTTAGACCTCCTCTAAAAAATAGCTGAATACTACAAGAATTAAACAAAAAAAAAACAAGCATATCTGGAATAATTTTGGATCTGACGAATTTACTAGGTATACGGATATTCGGATCTGGTGCTTTCCGAATCCGCTATCCGAAACCTGGGATCCGGATCTAGATAGTTAATCGAGATAGCGGCTCCGGATCCTAGGATTCGAACACCCGAATCTGAATTTTATCGGATACTTACAGCGCTATATTTTACCAAATGCTTACACGTAACAGTACTGATTAATTATATTAAATAAAAAAAATGTGGGCCCTGGTTCGAACCTATGACCCTGCGACTGATAGCCGAGCATGACAATACTAGACCATCAGTCGCACAAAATAAAACATACTTATATACAGATAAACAATCTGATAAATATTTATGTGATGTTATCAATATCTATTAATAACAATGATTACTTAACAATAACCACAAATACACAAGGATGTAATTAACTCATCTCTTACTCTGACAGTTTATCATTTTGTTGCCGTTTAATTTCATGGCTTCATAATTTTATTGGAAAATCTGTATCTTGTTAACAACGAAATTAACCGTCAATACCTTTTCGTTATTTTACAGTATTAGGTACAATTAGCATATCTATCTCTTTCCGTTTTTACTTTCTATCGATGTTCAGTTTCATACTAACGTCATAATAGAGATTAAGTTACTTTTCGTCAACATTTCCGCTATAAATATTTTATTGCAGTTATGTTGTACATTGAAGACTATCTAACAAATCAGTAATTCAAACTAAACGCCATATGAAAAGCAAAATTTAGCAGGAATACCTTGACAACAAATGATAAGCAATGGTTTCTATTTACACAGGAAAATCCCAACAATGTAAATGTTGTTTTTTTCCAACCATCCTCCAATTTAAAAATGTTAGGGTAAATTTGAAATAATATTTCTTGTGATTATTGTATTCTGCAAAACATTTCTCGTTTACCCTCTCTATTTCTTCTAATAACCGAGATACTCAATAGTGAGCATCGAAATATCGACACCTGTATCTGTTGTGGCAGCTTGATTTCAAGTACGATGAATGTGTTGCGCTGAAGATACATTTCGTAAAATTGATCAAGAAGATACTACGGTAAACAAGATGTGTTCAACGGAAACCAAGCGCTCAAAAAATATTTCAAGCTTTTAATACTGCTGTATAAGTGAATAGCCTGGAGGGATTTTTTTCTTGGACACGAGTACGCAGTACGCAAAAAAGAAATCAACCTCCGTTAGCCGCGTGTAAATCTCACCGTCAAATATTTAGCATACCTGAAGCTGGAATTCATATACAGTAGTGAGAGAGGATGACAGTGGAACATTTATAAACAACCTTGTGTTATTAATCAACGAGAGCGTTTTAAGCGGTAGCGACTGTATTCCATAAATACTCGAAGCCCTCTTTATTTGCACGTCCGTACTGTTTTGTCTCTGCCCCTCGCAACCACCGTTGATAATGACGGCAAATGTGGCTGCTGCTCTCACTACGTACGCTAAGTGGATTCCCTCGCATTACGCCAAATCGATAGCTCTTTTTACGACGGCGGGCGACCGTCGTCCGTGCGTATTTTTCTAGTCATACGCTGCCAGATATTAATGGTGTGGTTTTAACTTTGCTCTGGTTTATTTGCGCTAACCCCATGAATACGCGCTATAGAACCCGTTCTCAATTAGTTTGATAAAGTACCACGGAATCGATTGGTGAAGAAAGAGCAAAAAACGTATAACCTTCACTTTCGTTTCTGTTTTTAATAATTACTTTCGATTTTTTAATTATAAATCACGGAGTAGTAATTAAGTACCTGTCTAGTCACGCTGCTGTATCAAATATTTGTTTTAAAAGCAAAAAACGCTACGATAACACTTTGATATATTCTATTAAAGCTTTAATGTTACCTAATATTAGTCGTGCCCGTCGTGTAATCGAATCTCTTAAATATTAACCTCCGCAATTAGATATCTTAAAAAAAAAATAAAAAGCGGTGTACTTAAAAAAACTACTTAAACGCAAATATATATATAATATATATATATATTAGCCAGTAGTTCTTCAATCATCTTCACATCTATCTACTTTTATTTAGTAGGTTTTTAGTAAACTAGGCGTACTATATACTTCATACTATACTCTGCTGGGCTTTCAGGCTGCAACTGTGTCCAGGGGTTCTTCTTCCGACCGACATTTCATCCACAATCGCAAGGAACATCTTCAAGGCTGCTCCGAGAACTCATTAAACTCTAGAAACATTGTTAACTAATTTACCGGCACCGAAAGCGACGGTAGAGTACCGGGAAAAATCGCGAGGCAAGAATTCAAAAAGATAGAAAAGGTGATGCATCTCCGCTCTACCAATCTTCAAATGAGAGGGATGATATTCGGCAATCATGCAGGGTGCCAGCCGGCTCATCGGCGAGGGAGTGGGTTGATAGTCGCACAGACCCAAAGATGGATAAAAATTTCGGCGCCACCTGCTTAGGTTTACTTACTCTGTCATGTCCCCAACATAAGCAGGAATCCACGGTGTAAAATGAAAAACGGAGGTAAAGCAGTTTATAAAAGCCCATACAAAAAAAATAAAAGGCTGAGATTGGATTGGATTTAATATATAATTCAAAAAAAAAAAATAAACGATACTAAGTATTATTAAGCGGTATCGGCGAGTATATATATAGTAAATATTGTGATAATAAGAAACAGTCCTACGGTGGGACGCGAACACCGCTTTGGCACGCAATCAGTTCACATAAATTTATACAAATAATACTTACAATATAAGTTAATTGAAAACTTGACCCTGAATTGACTACATCGATGGTGAATAAATCACCCTGTATATGACGAGCCGATATTCAATCGGTTGGTGTTGAATTTGATGAGTAAAGGAAAGGTTAGGTAAATAATTGAACTGAATTTGAAATGTTCTACTGAATTAGTAGCTAGTAGCACCCTCCGATCCAGGATATAACATGTGAAGCTCACAGGATCGTAAAAGAAAACACAAAAAAAAGAATAATCGGGGGTGGTTTTCTATTATTAACTTTTATGCGCGAGAGAGATTACAAAAAGAAAACGTGCAACTTGCTGTTAGCGGGGCGTGGAGATCTTCTCCTATACGGACAATCAAAGCGAAGCCTCTAGGACTGACTCGGCAGCAACCGAAACCACAGGTGGTCCAGAGCGGAGTCCGAAAGAGGTGGGTTCTCCGAAGGACTTAAGAAATCGCAGAAGTTCTCAGCCGCACATGGGTAATTCGAAACCTTACACAAGGCGAAGGGAAGATTCCAGAGTTAAAATTAAGGGGGAATCAAAAAAAAGCCTCGTTAATTAACGAGGTTAGTCAACGAAGAAAAGGAACAAGGGACAAAGAATGCGTTGGAGACGCGTGGTTCTTAAATTATATCCCAAAATATAATCACAAAATTTCCACTTCAAACACAAGCGAAGATACGGCCAATGATTAACTCAAGTAAACTTCCAATAAAATCCACAGATGTGTGACAATATCCAAAATTCCCAAAGACAGGAAGATTCACTGGTGAGAACGCGTCTGCCAACTCCGAAGAAGGAACAGGAAACGGAAATATCAGTACGTCGCGCATACCATTCAGAAGACAGCCAATTAAAACAAGAATAAGGACATGGAGGTGCCCTCTAACGTCGAAAAGGCGTAAACACAGATAAACGGATCTAAATGAAACAGCGATCGATCAAGCGAATCCGATAATGCCGACGGAAAATATAACGTTCTTCTGTCAAAACAGACAGACTCAACCCTATCAAAAAATGTCAACAACAGCTTAACACAGGAATTCAAGAAATTGAACGAAAATCTAAGACCGCTTTAAGTATGAGAATCTATCTGTAAGTAAATGAGAGATACAAATTCTAGCTGGGTGTCCGACACACACTCAGGAAACCCAAAAACTACCGACAAGGCCGCTCTAACAGAGGAAAAAAATACAATTCAAGAACAAAACACTAAACGATAATGCACATGTAGTGAAACTACAAGACGCAAGAACATCTCTCAAGGTAAAAGAAGGAAATAGAGTTACAAAAACCTGTCGGAAAGAGCTAACCGAGAAGGAGAAGAACTCGACACAAACTAATACGAGGTAAGCTAAAGGAAAAGTCGTAACAACATCCCAATAACCTGAACCACGAAGACATTTATCTCCTAAACAACATCTAGACTTCTTTCCTCTTTCCCAAACCACCTAACCAAAAAATATAAAAAAAAAACAAAGCTAGTGTGGCAATGAGGCTGCTATCGACTCTTAAATTTCAAGCCTTTTTACCGCAAAAATTGCTTCACATAGCTTCTTCTGTTAAAACGGTCATCTTCGAGTCTTATCGAACCGGTTTATGTTCGTAAATGTTGCTTTATATAATTGTCACCCCAATATTTGATTATTGTAAAAATATATACACTGCAGATATATTGACTATCTATTGAAGGGTAATTCGAATGGTTTGCAAATGGCCGCTCTAATGACGACAAACGGCTTTGCTTCTCGCTCTCTTTGAATTTGCAGATTCCTTATTAAGAAAAAGGTTAAAATACATATAGCAAGGTTAAGATAAAAACAGAAACTTTATGACGTTAGTTCTTCATTAAATTTGTTTTAAAACAAATGTAGAGATTCTAAGAAATAAATGATTGCAAGATACTGTAGCAAAACAGTTTACCTTCATAGTTTCATAGTATTAACGTTGCTCTTGGTGGCGCTCTATTAACTTCCATAGTTTTCTATTTTGCTCCTGACGGTACAAGAATCTGAATTGAACTTAACTAACCCTGTACAAGCATAGGATTTTCGTGACTCAGCACGCAAATCTCGAATGAGGGACGGTTCGCGTGGTACCCTACTGAAGGAACCACACACGAATCCGTTGTAGTGCGCGGATCCCCTGATGATTTCCGATCAATCGTAAAATCGTAGCGAGCCACGTAGCGGCGCTAGCGCCCTCCCGCGACGGAGACACGCGCTCACTCATACAACTGTCAATATACCTCACACAGCCGACTTGTATCTCGGATCTATTGTGTGCTGACATAAAATTCGAGCGGCGGCAATTTATCCACCGATAAGTCGCTCTCTGCCGGAGGTAAATGGCCAAGTCGTGACCATTAGCTGACCGGCGACTGGAGTCGGAGTAAAGGAGTTAGGTAATGCGCTCTGATGTATGGATGCGTTACGTATAGGACGCTTCGCAGCGGTCCTAATACAATGCGAATGAAAATTCGTAATTAATTCGGTTGCGTAATATTGAGACGCCGTTTCCCGCATTGTAGAAGTGGTTGTCGGACGAAGGGCGCGCCATAATTATGTGAAGACGTCCGAAATGTAGCTATTCGTATATGTATGTAAACGAATATTACACGATGTCAGTTGGTGACTGGCTAATCAGTTACTATTTCTGCAACACTCCACTTGAATAAATACTCGACTTGACTGATGCACAAGAGTGTGCCGGAACAGCAAAACGCGAAACAATGCTAAAGTATTAATCACGATGACATAACGTTTTGAAATGTGTTATTTGTTATGCTACAGCTACATTTGCAGTAAATTTCTTTCGTCTATTTTAGTACAGGATTGGCATTAAGTATTATTGATCCAGCAATATCAGCAATCTGCTAAAGATATGTGAATAACATATTTGTAGTATGAGCATCAAGGACGTAAAAGATTAAATCTTTTCCCTCAACACTTATTTACATGATAATGTGGAATTTGCGATGTAATTGAAAGAACATTTTGCTCGATTTTGCTTCAATTCTATAGTGATAGACACATAAAATATCAATCCGCGTCACTAAAGAAAAAAATAGAAAAACCTTTTATCTAAATATGCAACGTTATCTATTTTTAAAAGGAGCGTATTTACAAGTGCTTTTCTACACCTACTTGACTTGTTGAGATACCCAAGAACTAGCGTGGAATGTCAAATTTATCTCAATAAATCAGTATTAATGGTTTGGTTCCTGTTTCTTCTGATGGCTTCTGATTTCATGAGAATTTTTTTATTGAATTCTATTCCTCCAAACTGCTTTTGTTTGAAATCATCTAATCGCATTAAATATTGTCTACTTTGTTCAAATTTGTTCCATTCCGGCTAAATGACAAAATATGTCCATCTTTATAAAAATTAACCCATTATAAAATAAAAATTTAAAATAAATTTTTAACCTATGATTTATTTTCGTAATCTACACTTCTAAAATGAGGAAAGGACCATGTTTGAGAAGTTTTTCGTTGATAACAGTTTCAATAGCTTTTATTTTATATTACAATATCATAGAAGAATTTGCTGAATATTAAAACATTTTAATCCTGAATTTTCTGCACTATGTTTATTATTCTTAACCAACACAAATATCATTATGTAAATTTACTGTTTTAGTATCGATATTATAAAAAAATAAGTTGTATTAATATTCGTCACAGATCAACTATGAATTTAATATCACACTTAGAAGGTAGATAAACCGATTAGTCGAACAAGTGTAATGAAGGATAGATGACCCCTATAATTCGTTTTATTTAGTTAAGGTAGTCGCTCATACCTGTTCTTTCACTGCAATTCTGAATAAAAACAAACAATATACAGTAAATCCTCTCTTTACGGCCACCTTTTAATAGTAGTCACTCTAATAACGGCCACTTTTGAACGAATTCTAAAAGCAGATAAAAAAATACATATCAATGCCATCTTAATAGCGGTCGGTTTTATCGACAACAACATGTAATGTAAATCCAACAATTATTAAAAGCTAGCTGAAAATAGTATATTTCAAACCAAGGCAGGAAAGTGCTCTATTGCAGGCCGCGGGCAAATATTATAATATTGTAATTGCCCAAGGCCTGCAATAGTACTTTCCTTACGTGCTTTGAATACTATTTATTCCCCAGCCAGTCCAATTTTAACTAAATGTCTAAAAATAATAAAAACATCCTGTGAGTGACATGATAGATAGTAGGCTTAATCTGTCAAATATTTTTTGAGAACTGTCAAGTTAGCGTCGTTTTAAAAATGTTTAATAATAGTTTAATTGAAATTTAATACCTAATAATTTAGCAATTATCTCATAAATGGACTCAGACTGAGTCGAATGTACTAATGTCATCTACCAATTATGTCATATATTATAATATGTACAGCTTCATCATGTCAATGTCAATTACTTTCCGCCCTAGGGAGGAAAAGTATAACTTCCCTCCCTGTTGGAAAAAAAAGTATTAATATCCATATTACACTTTAAAATTAATGGGTTAATCAGTAAATAATTGAAAATACTTGTAATTTAGTTCCAAATAGTCGTAAGTATATTATATATTACCGTATTAAGGATACTACAGTTATTATGTTTCGCACATAAAGCGAGGAAAAATACTAATGTGATAATTTACATATATCGCACATATTTATGTACTCTAATACAAAAGAAGCAGACATAATGTTTTTTTCAAAGATATAAAGTAAGTATTATATGTATCATCGTTAGCCAATTAAATGCGAATCCAAACTCCACGTATCTTCGATTATTAAGGCAATCGAAGCTACAGCACAACAATTCTGAATTACGCATTGCTCGGTAGGTACGCAGTACTTGTAGTTTCGGTTGCATAAATAATTGAAGATTTGTGGAGATTCAATTCGCGTTTAATTTGTTAAAGATTGTACTTAATATAAAACTCTCTTTTCGCTTTCTTTAAATTTCTCAATAACAGTCACCTCAGTAGACGCTAGTGGCCGCTATTTAAGGTTTTATTGCTTTATATGTAACTTCATATGTCTATAAAAATCTATTTGTAGACGCTCTTTTTTTTTATTTTCAACTGGAATTAATAAAACATTTAACCTTGAATTAAATAAGAGCAAATTATGAAGAAGTTCTATTAAATGTTTCTTGATGAATGTCCAGATATCAATCAATAACTACAGGAGATACTTACAAAATAGACTGACAATTTCAACGATCTATAAAAGAATATTGCAGCTGCAAATAATCAAATGTATACGGTTTATCGAAATAAAGTAATAGAAATATTATGTTATTATTAATATCATATACTTTTGTTAATTTTGCTATTTATAAATACCTATAAATCCAATAAATAATAACCTATTACGTAGATTAAATTTTCTTAGTAAAACTTTGCAATTTTCTTATGCCCTTTGTATCCTTTAAAAAAAGGATAATCCTACAAGAAGTTTAACAAATCAGTTTAGTATACAACTGGGCCTACTGTAGACGTAGTATAGATTGTCTCGAAAAACTTGACCACATTTGTTTTAATATTCCACATAAGGGGCAGCTACCACGCAATTTTGACATTCGGAAGTTTTTTTGTAAATGTATTGGTGACGTAGGACTAATCTTCGGAAATAATAAATATTTTAAATCCTTATTCCGAAATGATTCGTGTTTTAGTCCAAAATCTAACACAAGTTTGTTGTTGAAAGTAAAGTTTCTAGTGTAAAATACTCACAGATGAACATATATATTTTTTCTTATATTTCTTTTCGGCTGCCTTTAAATCAAAAAAAAAATCGCTAAGGTTTAATTTTGTAGTATGATACACGCTGATATGCGATAACAATAGCATGTTGCTATTATACTTGCACCGTGTATAGATGTTCTTTAAGATAAGTATTCAAATAGCCAAAAAAATCGCCAGCACTGGCACAGTAGGATATTATATACACTATTTTGCTATCATAACAAACGGAAATCATCTATAGACTTTAATTTGCTCTTGTGACCCATTGCAGGCTCATGTAAGTTCAGTTGGTATGAGGGAGTTTATAAAATAAGCACTACTATTCTTTTGTTCCTGCGGTCATGTTAAATCTACAGTTTCCAATGTATAAGGCTATTGTGTATTGAAATTTGATTAATTATGCCTCCACGGTATAGGCATATAATTTACCTATTAATGTCATGTAGTATTGGCCGCTCATTGTTGCAACAACATGGGTGCCTATAGTCTGGATGAAGTAATACTACCTTCCGGTAGGTGGTAGTTGTATTCTATGATGCAATTCATATGAAAGATGAAGGAAGGAAAGCAGAATGGATTCATTAAATATAAATAACGTTAAACTAGATTTAATGAGTCGTAGATAGCAAAAAGTTGTTACTTGAAAGCAATAGGACCTTGTTGTATTGCATTTATACACTTCCTACTTATTTAAAATATTATTTTTGACATAGTTCTGCAGGATTATTCAAAGAATCCGTTCATAAATTTTTATTTTTACAAATAGCAGCTGCTTTTTCTGAAATGTACTATATACACGTGAACACCCTAATGTGTAAGGTGCGTATGAGCGAATGTACGCACGTAGTACGTATATTGCAAAAGAAAATCCCCACTGTAAATCCGCAATGTAATTTTAAGTACGCGCGAAAATTACTGAAAATTTGAATTTTCTTGTGTAAAATTCAATTATAAAACAGCAACCTTATTACTGTTGGGTCCACCACGTACATACATGACCACGTACCATTTTCCACATACTACTAAAAATATATACGTCGTATATAAAGCATACGTTGTGCCCTTGGGTACGTTGAGTACATCCATTCATTGCGTACGCAAATGTTATCAACTTTTTCAAATAATCAAGCCACCTGTGCGAATTTCGTAGTACGCGAGCCAGAGTTTGTGGTTTATTAGAATAAATTTCATTTAAATGATCATTCAATATTTTATATATCCATGTGTACATTATAATGTAAAATGCAAATAAAGTACCTAGTAGAGATGGTTACAAAATTATATTTCGATATTTCGAACCTGATTCGGGGCTCAGAGCAGACGGAGTTGGTTTCTGATGGCCATCTAATCTGCTCCCGCACCGCTAGACAGCTCCTGCCTAGAACCAACTTTGATAGACATACCCAAACTGGTACAGCAGGGCGCAATTTGAACTTTAACGAAAGCAAGCCTGCCTTCTTCATATAGCGCTAAATCACAGTAAGGTTACTCGAACTCGACCTAGATGTTGTCAATATTTTTTAAAGTTGAAACTTTCTTTTGGATTAATTATGAAAGTTTTTATTATAGTATTACATAATTATTTTTATATACAACAATCAGTACATATCCCGTTCACTCCTGCCATTCTTGAACTACATTGGGAGTTATGGGAGAAAAAATAATTGGTTTTTTGCAAGTTTAAGAGCTTTCTCCATTGATTTCAACCATAACAATACTTAAATCTTGAGAGATATCGGTGGATATCATTATTATTACTGTCATATCGTCCAACTTAACCACTTCCTAGCATTAATGGAAAAGTTTACAAGCCATTTTAGAAGAACATTGGGAGTCGACGGAGAAAAAAAATGCGATTTTTACAAGTTTCAGGGCTTATTTATTAGCCTAAACAACAGCAAACAACGCATAAATCTTGAAGGATACTGAAGATGTCGGTAGATATAATTATTACTATCATTTTGTGATAACGATGCGCACTTCCTAAAAAAGAAATGTACACACTCGTTAATTAAAGTAATAACTAGTGATGTACTTAACGAGCGATTCTTGCACTCGATTATATCAAAGAAATTATCGATCATTCATAAGCTTACCGAAAACTCGGAACTCGGCAAAGCGAAGATTCCGAAAACTAATAGACACTTCATGCGTGTATATAATACCTGTGTACATAGTATGTCCTTGAGCGAGTGAATTATTAAGGAGCGTTGTATATAAACTTTTTGCGCAACAAATAATCCCAAACGTTTTGTGAAATATGTGGCCGAAAAGATATAAATTTTCCTTAATAATTCACTGGCTCAATCTACCAGAGAAAAAATATTTACAACTCATTTTCATTGCTCGCTCAAGTATTACCATATGTATTATACACATGCATATTTCTACCCTTTCTTATTTATATTTCACTCTTTTCTCTGCAAATAGTTAGATTGCTGTCTTCTTTGGCGAGGAGAGTCGAACCACACCTTAGCATAACCAGCAAAAATTCTACTCTTGTGTAAGCTGATGTCAATTTAAAATTCTATATTGTTTTTTTTTATATCAATTATATACCAGTAAGCATGCACCTCCTTTTTCTTAGGAGTTCAGCATGATAAGATCATTTTTGCTGATGTTTCGGTTCCAGGGGTATATGAGAAATCCTTTCACAGTAACAGTACGACGAGATTTCTTCTTACACGAGAAAAAAGGTTGACATCCGGTGCGGATCGATCGCCGTAATATTACAAAAGAGACATGAAAAATATTATTTCTATAAGTTAACAAAGTCGGGAAATACACATGCTATTCTGTTGAGCAGTTGTACGCTCCGCTCTATAAAATCCCTATGCTATTGCTGTCTAGAAGGCAAACACTCACCGCCATTCTCTGCCCTCGTCTAACTACAACAAAATGCTATCCCACATCGATCTTTTCACTTTGAATCAATTCAACATTAGTTTTAACTAACTGTTTTAAGTGTTTTACATAAGACTAAATATCGGTCATACAGAATTAGCACATCCCAAGAACTTTTATTCGACGATTATTACCGTCGCATGGAATTTTATGATTTAATGATTAGTAAATATCCGGAACATGAATATTTTTTTAATAATATACTATTTACGGACGAGTTATGTATTTCATTTACTATTGTTAGGAGTTCTAGAATCTTTGTTATAGTATTTGATTATTGGATTTTAAAATTATTTTAAATCCTTTTTTTTTCTTTTTATATTGTTTACGAGTCCTGTCACTGAAATTTATAGTTTGCATTACCTGATGCTTTGATATAAAAATAAGTATGAATAGAAAAGAAGCATGAATATATTCTAGTTATCAAATGAGTAATGCCTTATTATTTCCTACACTAATACAAATGTGATGTTACATTTAATATTACTTTTACAAACTTCATAAATTCTATTTACAATAACTTGCTTAGACATTTGGTTATAAATTTGTTATTCGTACCATCAATTACGATATAAGAATTAACATAAGTGAGAAAAAGAATAGCACGCTCATTTTATTACAGCTGACACTTTAATAAATCTGTGCTGCGGCCTCGTGCGTAGGTACGCCTACAGCTAAGCCCTTCACACTTCCAGTCGCTCAGAATGCAATCCACATCTGGCAACTTTTCACCCGGTATAGCAAAACATTGGGTTGCAAGATTTCTGCGGGTTAAATCTCATTAAGAATTATTGTTTTATTACCGCATGCTGTTCAGTAAAATTTTATCGTTTTTCCTATTTGCTTTAAATTGTTGTCATATTAAACTTGTATTCCTTTTATGGATAATTTTATAACTCCAGTTCTAATTCATTAATTCTTTTTATTTGACATATCAATTTTCTTTTTATCCGTATCGAAATAATTTTAAAAAAAAATTAAAAATTAGAACAACGCTGAAATAAAAAATCCCGCGGTGGTTGGGGACAACAAAGAAGGCTTTCTTATACCAATATACCGTAAATATGATACAGTGTGATATAGAGAGAATGCTTCCATCTCTTGGCCAAAAAAATATAATCTTAGGATATGTATTGCAATGGCATTGTCATACCGCCAGGACTCTGCAAACAGGGTTTTAGAAACCGAAAAAAACATGTGGCCTACCTTTTTTTAACAATCCAAATCTGTCAGGATTAGTGTTGAAAATTTACTGTACATATCATTAGGCGTACTCGTTTGTGGTAAATAAACTCAAAATCAACTGAAGGTTATTGAGCTTGCCAAGCGAAAGAACACGTTTCCCTATTATAACTGACTTTGATGGGTTAATTTGTTTAATTATACTAACTAACAATAAGTGAACTCAGACCCAACGGAAATTGTTTGTTTTTGTGTTGAATGAAAAAATATGTCAATAATTTATTGAAGTGTTACTGAATGAGATATCTCATGGAAAAAAATGTGAATAAAAGATTAGAATCTGGGCTATTTTTTGTATGGGTACTCGAGTATAATATAATAATACATACATAGGTACGGTCGTTGTTCAAGTTAATGGTTGTGGTGGCTGTTGCATTATGGGTAAGAAGAGAAGAGGTTTATTTCTTGTCAAATATTGTAGTCATTACACTGTAGTAATTTAAAATATATCGCTTTACCACACACTGTATACATGTGGAGTTTCGATGAGTTAGTTACTTAATTTTCTTCTCCAGTGCTGTTTAAGTGGTGCTGCAACTTACTTAAAAGACTTCCAAGCCCTTATGTAATTCAAAGTGCAGCATCTCTTCATTTATTAACAGTAGATAAGATGTAATAAATTTTCATCATTTAACAAAAAACATTTGATTGAGGAACTCCTTGTGAAGGTTATTTTCACTACTTCGTCCGATGAAGACACAGTAGAATGAAAAATGTTAGTGCTATATGGTTTAACAAATCTTAAAGGATACCATATTGGTATTACATTTGTATTATGTAATACTGCAAAACACGCGCTGATGTTACTCGAAATCATTAACGCACTTACCTATAATAGTCCTTTTTACAATAGATGTTGCCATCTTTCGAGAAACAAGTGATTTCACCGTCCAAAGTGTTCCTGCATTGACAACACTGAAGACAAGCCGCATGCCACCGTCTGTCCACTGCTTGCAGATAAAATCTATCGGCAATTCTGAGTCCACAACCGGCACAGACCGCCGCCTCGTCCGAACTGGTCGGCGGTGTTGGCGGTGTTCTTGGCTGCTGGAGCGGCTCCAACTTCGGTATTTGGTGTTCGAAGGACGTGTGTGGAAAATCCGCCGGCGTCCTGCAGACGTCGTTTCCTTGTTGTTGTTGTTGTTGTTGCTGCTGCTGCTGCTGTTGCCGACAATCCGAAGGTGTCTGATGGTGCGGCCGGCATATCTCCGACGAACAAGAGGACTGGTGGTTGTTATTAGACGGGGTACTGCAAGAACTGCCACTCGATATGCTCGGGTCTACGTCACCCATTGACGATTCACACGATGGGAGATTCGGCGATAGATCTCTTGATGGATCGTAAGCCGGGCCTATAAATTCGTGCTGCTGCTGCAAGAAAGAAGAAAAGGGATTAGGTAAACAAACACAAACCATAACACAGATCTTACACTAAATTTTGAAAAATATGCTACAATTAAAAAAAAAAATAGAAGGCAAGAATAATAATTTACTGCTTGCTGTAGTAACTTTGTTAAATCATTAAACAAAATTGTTAAATGAAATTAAAACAACTACGAAGTAGCAAAAACTTTAGCTAACGAATGCGTTAACCTTAACCAGTTTTTCCTAGGAATAATTACAAACTTTCCTAAATAATTATTAATTAAACGCGAGTACATGTAAAAATGGGTGCTACGGATAACGTAAAAATGTCCACTGGATGCGACCATGAGTTTTATATGTTCTTTGATACGCTAAATACGAAAATATACGTATGATGTTTTTGAAATATTGTTTTTTTTTTTAATTTCTCAGAAGTAGTTTTATTGCTTAGATCATATCTTCAGTTAGAAACGGTCGATCTGATCGTAAGACATATCAAACTAAAGACAATCGAATTATTGCAAAAGCCCCACGTCACTAAAAAGAAAAGGCTATCTTCTCCGGCAAAATAAAAAATGAATACTGAAAATGCACTCTATTGTCCAGAAAAAAATAAAATGGGTAATAGTAATATCATGCCTTGTATCCCAATGGCAACTTTTGCCAGCTACAGGGGCATCGGCCCAGCCATGAGTTATTATTACGTCTGCGTCCGTGGAGCGACTTAAGATGCTTGTCTCTCAGCATTCGCCAAGGAGTGAGGTAAACCACGAAAACCTCACTCTGAGAGCAGTCTGTCGGGCTCGAACCGAGGACCCCGCGACTGATACCCAAGCGTGCAAGCCACTAGACCATCAGCCGGGTAGATATATGCTCACTGTGCTATTTTTAGGCATTTATGAGAAAAACATTATTATGTGTAAATACGGAAGTTATGACCGAATAGGAGAAAGTACCCACAGTAATCTTCTTTCCAATATTCTATTTTGTTTATTTGTGCGCGATAATACACTTTAATTAATTCTCTTCATTGTTATTGTGTTATGCTAATATAATAAGAAACATCTACAAATAGTTTTGGCTTCTGTATCTTTTGTTCTCTTTGGAATCGGTTTTTTCCTATGAAAAGCCAAATATAACTTCCCAACATTCTCTGATCTCAAAATCCCTGGTAGCGGTACTCAATAGCTTCAATTTCTTGGTAGAAGCTCTCACTATGTCCGTTCCAAAAAAAAAAAACAGGCAAATGTAAAAAATGCATCTTTAGTGACATATTTGCGCCTATTAGAAAAATAAGAAGAATGAAACAGAAGAATTTCAATTACAAGTTTTCATACCAATTATTGAATATTTCTGCAGAAAATCTACAACAATTATCTCTAATTATGTTACATTAAAAATGTGTGTAACACTCGGTTGATATTAGCAGGCATATGTTTCACCTTACCAACGATCTTCAGCGCTACTGACCAACGTATTATATTATACGGAGAAATTCGTATACAGATCAAACAGTCGCTCTATAATCGGGGAACGTATTGCTGTGGATTGGCACCCCGCGGTTTATAAACTCTATGCTGTTATTTTAGAAATCTGTTTTTGTCAATGTTTCGGGCAAATTCTCTGAGAAGTTAATGTTTTGTTTTTAAGTAAGATTTTGCTGATTGATTTGATTCGATTGTTTAATTTGTTAATTTAAATGTTCAGTTATTTAATTTGTTTTCACCTTTTTAAATTGAGTGTTTACTCATGTTAGCTCATGTCCTTCTTAAATGTAGTTGTCTATGATCTTTGCATTTTATGCGCTGCATTGCCACGCATCTATTTTATATATGTATGCGATGTTTGGGCCTCTGACAGGTCAGTTACTTGATATGATGCCGAGAAGTAAGTTCTTGTATTTTTATTTTCATTGCTGCCATTTTGGTATCTCAATTTTAATTTAAAATTTGATTCGTTTATTTTGATTTTATTTCATCGATCAGGCAATTCAACTTTTTAATAATTGATATTATATAATTGTGCACATATTAGATATAAGATCCGTTATTATAATTTGATCTAGAAGATAATTATTATTATTTATTTTTTTTTAGTTTAAGAGTTTAAATTTTTCCGTTTCTTAGTTTTCAAATTAGTCTTTTTTAATTAATCACCTCGGTTTAGGTGATAAGAAGCTTTGTGCTTGTGATTAAATTTCAATTATATAATTATACTTGTTTTATCCACGTTAACTTAATTTTAGTGTGTTGTAATTTTGAGACCACGTGGGTTTTTTTTATGTAAAAAGGTTTTTCTTCTAGAACAAATTTGTCTTTTGCTTTATTTAGAGGATTTTGAATTGTCCTCTAGTAATTGTAGAGTCTAATGCAGTTTTTGTTTTCGGCCAGAATCTTAAATTCATGGTTTTATTTCTGCATCATTGTAATTAACTGTTTTTTTTTCTTTTTTTAATAAATTTAATGATTGTTAACGTCATTCAAAATTTCAGTTCTTTTATTTTTGATTACTTTCACCCACATTTTACTTTTCATGATAGGTTTTATTGTGAGGGTAACCTTGAGGTTAAGTCGTTTTTTGCGCCCTTTATTTTTATCCGCTGAGCTACTAAATTTAAATTTTCATTTTTTTTTTACTTCTCATTTTGCATTTATGCTGGTACCCTCAGTACACAGCAGTATGTCGGAGCCATCGACAAGAGAGAAGTAGGGATGTTGGTGATACCACGTGATACAGCGCTTCACTCGACAGCGCGCAGTTGCACTTTATTAGCGAAATAATGTAATTGCTTGTAATGCTATTATCCCTTCCCGCCTAGTTCCTACCTGCGATGCCCTGACTATAGGTCAACTGTTTGATCTGTATATACTTAATAAGTGGAAGAACAATTGAAAGAGAATTTAAGATGGAAATCTCATTATTAACATCAAGATCTTAAAAGATGAAATTTCCATCTTAAATTCTCTCTCAATTATTCGCCCACTTATTAATTATCTCTAAGGTCGGGCTTTTTTGTTTCCAAGAAAATGTGATACAATTAACTTAAACAAATTTCATACTATACGACAAATATGTTTCCAATTCATCATCTCCCAATAGTTTCTTTATTTGTGGACCGTCGGAAACTCCTTCGCAAAAGAAAGGCATTCCTTTTTGTTCAAAGCTTTTCCGACTCCAAGTTTAATGTGTAATCTCGGCGACGTAAGTGAAAACCATGATAAGAGATTCCACTAAGAAAAGTGTGGCGCTATTAGCGGTTTTGCAGTGAGAGAATATGAGAGATTACATTTGGTTCCTCATAAGAGAACCAGAATCTAAGAAGTAGAGAAGACAAAGCAGGAGCCAAAATAATTTCTAAATGCCTCCTGTTATATTTGCCTAGTACAGTAAAAATAAAGGGAATGAACAGAAAAATGATTATTGAGAACAAGATGAATATCGGTGCTTTCACTCATTTGTTAATAACTTCGGTATTTATCTATAAATTTTCTTTACAAACAGCAAGTTTTTGAAAAATTACAAACTACGTAAAAATTATCAAGCCCGACATGTTTGTACGCCTTTTTTCCCATTTCTATGCGATAAGTGGATTTTCAATTTTTATGTTGGCCATAAAGACTTTTTTTGTTACTAATATTTGTTGGTAATTCGATTATGCCTAATTTGATAACTCTTATGATCAGATCGATCATTCCCAACTCAAGATATGATACAAACAAGAAAACTACCCCCGAGAAATGAAACCAAAACCTTCCATTTTGAAAATATATTCATAAAAAAATACTTTTAATACGATTTTCGTTAACGGGCTAAGGTTGCACGCCATAGTCAAAATGGTTGCTGCTAGTGCTATCAATAACTACCGACAACTAAGCACAATAAAGCAGCTAGCTGCCTGCATCTTATAAATATAAATATTAGTTTGCTAACTAAATTTTGTAATGATTGTAAAAAATCATAAATTTTATGAATATAGAAGCTCATATTTTAAAGAAAATATTATACAGTATGGTTTACTAAGTGTGCAACAAATGGAAGTTTTTTTTTATTAGTTGCACAATTATAAAATAAATATTGCTAAACGTTGGTGCATAAGGTATTGGAAACAACACTGGTAGATATTCCAAGTGCCTTGCCGTAAATTTGAAATAAATTTTTTGTACTTTGAAAGAGAGTTTTTGAATATGCAGTTAATTTGAATTGGTAATCTTAAATATTAGAAAACAACTATTATACAGGGGTTAACACATAATTAACGATTTTTTTTAAAACAGCATTTTATATGTTGATGGACGTTTTAATTCTAACCAACTAATTTTAATAACATTTTGTCGTATTCTTCCAAATGAGGGCACTTTACTCTTACACAATTTTCATATTTCTTGGTCTGCCCTGTAAGCTAATTGAGTTTAAGGCAGTCTAAGTGTGCCCAGTTTAGATGTCAAGCATGCTCCAATGTTTGGTCGTATTTATTTTACAATTGCGCAACTAATACAGAAAATTCCCATTTGTTGCACACTTAGTGGACCACACTTTATATACGTTCTTAATATTTAATCCATCCATATAAAATTGCAGAGGAAAAATAGCAAAAACAAAAAATCTGAAGCACAAATATTACATGGATTTACTTTTTGGGAAACTAAATAGATCAGACAGAATGTGAAAGTTTCAACAGTTTTTCCCCCTAAACTCTTATCGTCCATTAAAAAATGTGAGAATATTAAAATAAAAAAAAAAACTCCGCCGCCATCTCCGACATCCTTCAAGATCTCCGTAATGTCGCTACTGAAACAAATAAACAAACCTTCAAACTCATAACAATCACATTTCCTTTTTCCTCCCAACTCGATGTCCACAAAAAAAAATGCGTTGATTTTCTTCTTCATATTTCTAGAGAAATTGCCAATACAACCCTTATCTAATTCTTAAGGGGTTACTAGAAACAGAAGGCGTGCCTTTAAGGCTAATTACGAGGCGTTGATCACTTGGAGATAATCATTTAAGAAAGTGACAAGTGATGTAGAATTGAATTTTATAGATTGAAGAATTAATTATTTGAAAAAAAAGAACGGTTATTATAGGCATTAATGAAGTGAAGGACAATCTAAGTCATGGTTTGCGAGATAATTGATTACCTGTGCTATGCATCATTAACCAACGAACTCACTCACGAAGATAAATGTTATGCATGTTCATTTCATCTACAAATGAGACAAATAAATATTTAATATTCAGATTTTCAAAATTAAATGCAATTATTTCAAGAAAAAAAAATCAGCAAACATGTTACCTACCTTTTTTTTTGTACATGATTGCATATTTGAACTTAATCTTTAATTTCAATGAAGTTGTTTCATTATTTTCAATATAGTCTTCAATTTAATACAGGGACTTTATTATAACGCTATAGGCATATGTTTTTAGATAAATCTCATGTATGCCTGATATTTCATGGTTGCATTTTATATTTCAGCCCACAAAAAAAAAAAAAACATTTTATAAGCAATAATTTCAAGTTTCCAAATTAAAGTACCTACTTGCTGCATTTGCATCTACATACATGTATAAATGAAAAGACTACCGTCATTGCTTATATTACCTGGTATATATTTAATTAAGGTAGGGTTTCAGGTACAGTCTCGAAAAAAGGAAGTCATAAATAATAAACTAATTAACAAACTTGTAACTTAAATAAAATTTAAACCAAAGGTAAAGTCAAGCGTTTTCCTAACGTACAGATGCTGTAAATATTTCATGTTTCGTAGTTAAGAGTTTAGAGACTAAATAACTTCATATTAAATAAGTTCATTAAAAATTCTTTTACAACTTACATATTTCTAGCAGTCAAGTTTAGGAGAGCAGTCATACCATTACACATTCTGAGATAAACAAATAGTAACCACAGCGATTTAATGGTGAAATGAAAATTGAACAAGTTCTTCTGTATAATGAATTATTTTCCATGTGCAATATGTACAAAAATTGATTACAAGAAAATATTTTTTTGATGAACAGCGTACCTTCTGCATAGATTATCCACAATAGTCAAAATTAATTAAATAAGTTAGTTTTTCTTCACTTAATTCAACCGAACACCAATACTTACACCTAAAATACTCATGTGTGACTAGGAGTCAACTAAATATAATCTAACTGAAAGAATGTGTGTTATGGCACACCACGTGCACACAAAAAAACCAACTTTAAAATCGTACGTAAACAGTAAAGTATGGCAAAAAATCAAAAAAAATAAGTTTGCTGATACATAACCATCAAGAAATTTAGTTTATGCAGACGACTGCGAATATTTTGCATAAAACAGAACGAAGGGAAATTCTTACGTATGAAATATGTATCTTTTTTGCAACAATGTACAAATATTACTGCTATTGCTAAATATCTATAACGTAATATATGTCTCATTACGACTCATATCGCTTCAGAGACTTGATTATATACCTAGAGATGATATCAACGTGATTGTACAGAATGAGGTGCTCCGAAAGGAGTTGGAAACCATTGGAGTCCACCCATAGATGATTACTAGGCGTTCGAGAAATTTTGAAATCATACACATTCTCGTTTGGAAAGGTTTCTCAGTCCATCAGAACTTATATTCACAAGCCTATTATTTTGAGGATATAAATGTTAGACATGTATTATTAAGATTGAAGATATAAGAACGCGTGGACTGGATTTCGGTCATATCTTAAATACGTTACAACACATCGATAAAAGGAAGAAGAACATCGACATGTACACAGGTTTTATACACCTACGTGAAAGGTTTTAGAAAGTATACCGCACTTAATACATACATATATCATACTCTACATTCATATTTATATCGAGTTTACTCTACATACATATGTGCTTCAAAATAAGAAGCAGATATACAAAATATCAGCTGTTGGATTTCATTATTCGAAATAAGCCGTTGATTTTGATCTGTTTATTCCATATGGGTGGCGTAAAACGTAATTAATTTTATATCTCTCAACAGTACCAGAAATTAACCGCACCAATATGTTAAATGCAAATTCCCCAGACGAAATTCGAATGTTTCAATTTGAAACGAGTCTAGAAGCTAAACATCGATGACAATTGTGAAAGGCCCTTTTTTTATTGCCTCAAGTACGAATAAACTTTACAGGTATTGCTTCACATCTGGCATTTTCACCACAGCTGAAGCTCTGTGCGGGCATTCCAATCAGCGAACGGAAAGCTTGATGAATAACATATACGAGTCGTAAATTTTAAAATCAAATATAATTAACAACGCGTGATACAGATAGAACGGCAACTTATTTATATCAAGTAAATTAACATATTAATTGGATGTAGTCCTATACCTAAATAGTAATTACCAAAAAATTTCGAAAGACTGACTGGTATTCGAGCAGTTTAAAGCGTGTAATTTTGCTAAATATGGATTATATTGTCTGACCGATTTGTTATTAGATACTTGGGATAGGTTGCGTGAGAAGGGTGTAAAGTTTTTTTGGACTAGGGCTCACGTGGGTACAATCAGTAATTAGAGGATGCATCAATTTACAAAAGAGGCGGTGTCGTCAATTTTCATGTAATTTTTTCAAGTAATAAAAAATTGAAAAAAAAACTTGTACAGAAACATTGAAGCTAGGATTTTTCTGTATAAACAGCCCTTCAATTTTTTCGTCATTTTTCTTTCGCCGCAAGCGCACCCAATGAGAAAAAGTGGTTACATTTACGTGAATTTCACGTTGTTTCAACCAATACAACGTTAAATTCACGTAAATGTAACCGACTTGTTCTCATTGGGGCACAACTCTTGTTTTTAACTGCATTGTGGTGTAGTTTTTGTGGTTCGGAGGTTAAATAAATATTATTGTTATTGTATGAAAGTTATTGCTGTATACAAACAAGGTAAATAAATTCACTACTGTAAGTTGCCGTAACTAAACACTTTTATCTACACCTAGCCTTTTACACCCTTTTACAATATGCGTAGAAAAATGACAAAAAATAAAACATTTCCTATTATTTTATTGTACATAATAATTGAAATGAAAAATGATCATTCTTTCTATAGTACACGTTCAATTTTTTATAACTGGAAAAAATTACAAAAGGATGTACCTGAAAATTGACCGTGTCAGACGGGCTTAAGGGGGATAGCGCACTAATTAGGTATGAGTTAATTTCGGTTAGCCAGTAATTTTAAATCATATTTAAAATTGGGAGGGTTAATGATTCGCATTTTGAATGCGGTAGGGTAGATACAGCGGGGCATGTTTTATTTCAATTATTTACGAATGAGTAGCAGTTGCATACGGAAGGTAGGGTATTAGTTAAGAGGTTAAACTTGCTGCGATGCGAAACAGATATCAAAGATAAAGAGTCGATTGAATGGTGGAAATTTTAGGAATGCTGATAAGGAATTAGATAGGTTACGGAGTGATATTTAGATAGCTAGTAGGGTGGTACGTATTTATGAACGAACATTGCAGTTTTATTAGTGGTCTGAATTGGTGTTGCATTATAGCTAATAGCATAGATGTGGTGTATAAATAGATATTTACAATATAAATCTTGCACTTAATCACTAAGTTATTGTTAAATATGAGGATAAGTAGTGTTTTGTTTTAATTGTTTTCAATTAATTACGATAGTCTATCCTTCCGCTGATGGAGGAGACAGCTTCATGATTAGTGAACAGCTTAGAAGACGGCACAGCTATTGGAATTGAAAGGACGTGGAGGCTGCCTCTTCCAAACCCAGAAGAATAACAATAATAATTTGCTCGCTATCAGTAACAGGGCCTGGGGCCGCCACCAAGGTTTTGTTCCCAGAGTAAAGTTTTACCGTGGCTTTCCTAGCCCCTCAGCGAAAGCTAGGAGAACTTAAATCGCTCCACCATCGCGAACATAAAAACAACTAATAACACTATTTATTATATTTTTTTTATTATCATTATACTCATGGGATATTATTTAGTTATAGCAGGAACACTTCAATTGTTATGAAATTCGTATAGTACTTAGAGTAGGTACCTAGTGTAGTACCTTTAGATAAAGAACGTTTTTTTTTTATCTTTTAGTTTGGAATCAACAAACTTTACCTGCAAGATATTTTGTGAATTTCTGATTTTTCTAAGCTATCTGCTTGAGCTTTGGGGTTTTCTAAAAAAAACCTTTGAAATACCTTCAAGACTGATATTAGAAAAAATTTCTAAGTTGCAACTTCGTGCGCAAATTGGATAAAGGGAAATTTAGAATTTATCTGTTCAAGAAAATCCGTGACTGATGGTTTATTCCTATCAAAAACACGTCGGCATATCTAACATAAGCTCGCGAGAAATACACCAAAGTATTTCTAATTTCAGTTTCTCATTTATCCCTAAAAATTGTTCAACACTTCACTTCAACTAGTGAAATCAGTGGATCAGTTGGATAGATTCGGCTATTTTTTTTAGATAGATATACATGGTGTAGCAGCGGTAACGCCGTTGTCTCTGGTGGTCAAATAGTAACAATTCTTGAAATATTGTATATTAGGATATATGTAGGTGGATTAGATCTACAATTTAAAAATAATATGCAATATACAGGCTGTTCCAAAACTTAGCAGTACATCAAAGTTATGTTTTTCTTAATGGAACAGCCTGTATTTTATGGCATTTTTGAAGTGTAGGTACACTAAAAACTAGAACAATTTTATTTAAGGTTCCCTATGCATGATTTTTCAAGTTTATGAGATATTTCAATTTGTTTAAAAATGCAATCTTGCAAAAAAAAGTCAAGTATCTCGAAATTGGTTTAGTAATTAGTTTTTTAGTTCTGTAATAAATAAATGTATATAAGAACTTTAAGTGCCAACATACATATGCCAGGTAGTAGAGTCATAAAATCACTTTATCTGTATGGATATACTTTACATGCTCTTTACCTTAATAACAATTTAATTGCGCGAACTGTTTATAACTCGCTCGTCGTAATAAGTTTTAATTGATTGTCACATAACATTTTATAAATTTCTGATTTTTTTAAATGTTAAATTATTCTTCAGACTTCTGTCTGATTCTGTATTATGGCTTCTGGGGACTTGATCCTCACGCTTCCTCTCCTGAATTACTCTTAACACTAGCGGTGGGCGATTCGAATCTTTTTAGTGATTCGAATCCTAACGACTCCTAAAATTAAAGATTTGTATAATACGATTCGTACCGAAAGACCGTAAAGGATTCGTACCAACGCTGGACGATTCGAATCTTGTGAGTGATTTGAATCCTAATGACCCCTAAAATTAAAGATTCGTGTAATACGATTCATACCGAAATATTGTAAAAAAAATCATATAGATTTGTGATGATTCATGACTCTTTGTGATTAGAATTCTAATCACGCTTTGCACTTTATTCTAAGGATCTTGCAAAAAACAAACGGTAAATTGAAATTTTCGTAAAATGAAACAAAGTGAAGCAATAATGGATTATTTTGTTTTATTATTTGTTATATAATAATATATATATATATATATATATATTATATATAATATATATATTATATATATATATATATATATATATATATATATAACAAAAGGAAAACCTCAAAATTTCATCAAAGGTTAAACACAAAGTTGTCTTGATGAATACAAGCACATACATAGATAATATACATAGATATAAGATATCAGCAGACATTCAATCTTTTATATTAAAATTGACCGTTTATCTGTCACTATTTGTCCACTTTTTGAAAAAATATGCTCGCATGGTACGGATGTAGCGGGTATAGATAATCTCTTCCTCATTAACTCAAATAATGTTGGATATATTGATTTTTTATTTTTCCGCCAAAGCAAAGGATTTTCAGTTCGCCTTAAAAGAGGTTCATCTATATATCTATTTATCTCCACTTGGCAAGCAGTATCTGAGCTTCGACTCTCTACTAAATGAGCTGTATTTTTATCATATTCATCCCAAATAGAATCAGTTACATCTACAGAATGGCGGGCACTTTCACTGAGATTGATCATATTTTCCACAATTATAGTACTACCCTGCTCGATGATCGATGCTTTGAAATTCTCATATGCTGTTTCTGTTTGGAAACCTTCCTTTTTGAAGCGTGGATCTAAGAATGTGGCGTCAACGACCCAATATATTTTCTTCAATGCCCTTAAATCTCGTAGATACTTGATCTATAATGACATGCAACATATTCTTAAATTCTTTGGGCACATCTTCATCATTTTGAAGGTTTTGACAATATTGTAATATTAAATTGCTTAAAATAATTAATTTAGAAATTGTAACATTTTTGTCGGCACTAATTTCTATGGTTATTTCATTAAAATACTTTAAAACCTTGCAAGCACATGAAATTAAATTCCATGCTTTTGCGGTGGTCTGGATCAGAATTAAGAATAGCTATGGTGGATACAAGTGGTTCGCTTATTCTCAAGATCCTGTCAAACATTATGTACGTCGAGTTCCATCTAGTTGGAGCGTCTTGTTTTAAGCTTAGTTCTGGAAAACCCAATTGCGTTTCTACTTCTTTTAATTTTGATAATCCTTGGGCACTTTTTTTAAAAAACGTTACTATTGTTTTGACTTCGATATGCACTTCTACTATCTCTTTTAAACCCGCTTGTACAATTAGGTTTAAGTCAGAGTCAGAGTCGGAGTCGAAGTCTAACTCCGACACTGACTCCGACTCCGACTCTGACTCCGATTCCTTGACTATACTAGTATACAAGAGTCGTACCGATACGGATTCGTATGAACCGAAATAATTCGTATTGGCTAATACGAATCCGTATAAATAGTAAAGATTCGTACCGTATGAATCATATATGGGAATCGAATATACTGATGAATCATACGAATCCGACCCACCTCTACTTAACACTATTACTTCAAGTAGAAGAAATTTAAAGACTCTAAATAATATTATTATTTCTGTCGCAACTGGGGCACTATAAATACCGCAAGTATTAATCTTTATGGCGTTAATTCTGGTGTATTAGTGAAAGAAAGCATATGTCTCCTGTGTATTTCTTATTCTCACAATTGTGTATACAAACAGACAGTTGTTGTTATTATATATTTAAACATCTCTTATCTTAATTTTATATAAAGAATATGCTATAATTTTCCAAATTATTTAATTATGCAAAAGAATTATAGAAAAATACGCTAATGGTCTTACGCAACGTCTAAATTTAAAAAGGCAAGTGATTGTCCGATCGAACTAAAGAATTTTCCAAACTTGTTTCTGCTCAGCTTCATCGTCCTATTAATTCCATCACCAGCCTTTGACATTTATGTTGATTTTTTGCTCTCTGATGTCGTATTTTGACCAGTCTAGCGTAAAATGATCTAATCTGATTTTTTCTAAACTTACATTCAATCTATTAATCCAACGAGTTTTTTGAGTACATACGAAAAGAAAAAGTAGCTGTACGCAATAAATCAACGAGGGCCATTAGGCTAGGGAACAGAGAGGCTAAAAAAAATGATAAACACGCGTTAAAACGTAAATGTTTCAAGGTCGATGAAATGAACTCATTTCCGAAATCAAGTTAGTCGACCTCTCACATGCTGGTGCACCAAACTCTCTCACACAAACGCACATACATACACACACACATATTCCAACAGCTCCGCTTCTTTTTTTGTTACTTTTAGAACGGGTAAACCAAACAGGTGCCTACAACGATATAGACTCTTAACTTTCGACCGAATATGATTTCTGACATAATAAATATGTATTCATGTCAAACAGAGACGTTTTTTTTATCTTCTCGGAGTTTTCGAACCAGTGCCAGAGTCGCGATAAGGATAAATCGTGCTATTGGAAGGCAAAAAGGCCGCGTCGCCTGGTGATCTGATTTATCAGCTATAGAACGTTACATATTTTAACAGGTATAAGTGGATACGGATGAAAGAAGTTCTTATGTAAACTGCACGGTGTGCGTATACATAGTACAGTTATGAATATTCAAACAGGTAAAATCTAAATTCATACGTGATTGCTTTAAATCAATCTCGAGTTTTAATGTATTAAGGCTAACATTAGGTCTAACATATGCACATTCAGTACACCGTTGGGAATGGACAGTTAAAAAAAAGCTTATTGAGTATTACAGGTAAATGAACTAAATAGAAATGAGTAGGTAATCTACTGTATGCAAATGCTGTTTATATACTCCTCCTGCTAGCATGGCACATGGCATGATACATAATTTATTTACGAAAGCATTGCATTCTATCTTTTTGTTACCCCGTTATATCAAAAAAAGTTTTGCTATGAGTTTGTTAATACTAGGTTGTCAAAAATAGTTCAAACTCGTTCAGTCCACTATCTGAATCCGAGTTACTCATGTCCTAGAACCAGGAAAACTTAACAGAATAAGGATTCCTTATTATAATCGTTGTTAATATCTTAGAGACTCGTCGAGTTACTTAAATCTGACACCTCATTGAACTTCTTATTACAACAATTAAATTTACTAAAGGAAAAACACCATGAGCATAGTGGGTTGAATAAAAAATTAACATGGGACATCACTAGCTAATTTAAATTCCACCAAAAAAAAAAAAATTTACTAAACGTAGTAATTATATTATAATATTCAAAGGTAGTCGAAATTAAAAATAATTGTATTTTAGATGCAATGCGCCCATAACAAATTTAAAACGTTTTTTTAGTGAAAAATATAAGTGTAAAACAATCTCAAGGTAAAGAAAACACACATCGTGAGGACAAACATTTCTTAAAAAAAGTCTTTTGTTGTATATTGTTATTTTCATTAGATTGTACTTTTACTCTGTCAAAATCTATATGGTGTTTTAACTGATACAGGGTTTTCTACGGAAGTGGCTAGCTAGTTGGAAAAATGTAAGATTTAATTAAACAAAAATAAATACAAATTGCCTGGTTCAGCCGCTAATTTTCTTTAGAACTATTAAGTTACGGGCAAAGATTTCAAGAATTTTTCTAAGACATTAGGTTTTTTGCGAAAATTTTGACATTTATACAGTTGTAATTGATTAATTTTCATCTGGTTTAAGTGCTAAAGGTTTCCCATTTTAAAAAAGTTCTCATTTCATCATACAGGCCGTTTAAAAATTAATGACATATCAAAAAATTATAAAAGCCCCAAATTTTTTTTTTTCAAAAGAACAAGTTGTAGATATGTTTCTATATTGTTAGGTACAGAATTTCGTTGATTTGCTGCAACATTCTCTGTACCCATCTGTCTTAGTTTTACTCGCTTTGTGATGTATTAACGCTTTCAAATGACCGAATATTTGTTACCTGGTAGGTTATAACTTTGAGCTTACAACAAATCATTATTGTCACTAAATATCATTGTTACAATGATTGTTTTCTGCATATTTAACGTTCAGAAAAGTACATAATATTATTACGCAATTTACAAATCAAATAATGGAAACTATTAAGAGAGTGTATTTTGATTTTGATATTTTAAATTTGTTCTATATTCATGACAAATGTCAAACAATTGTAGGAAGAGCTCTTGTTGTGATTTAACGGAATAAGATATAAGAAAAATTCAGGAAACTTGAAACAGTTTTTGTAACAAGTAGTAGTGTAACAATGTAAGAAAACATTGTAATGAAGCTGTTTCAGAGAATGGGGAAAATAGGGTTAATATTTTAGGGTAGTTAGAAACACATCCCTGTGACAAATACTACTTCTGAAGATTTCGGCAATTCGAGCACATTGGCCCGTAGAATTTTCAAATACTATAAGATCTATTTTTTGGAAACTCCGATGCAACTTTCTAAAGATTTAACATGTAAAAGCATTTACGATTTAGAGAGTCAAGATTGGCTAATATGCATTCTTTAAATTTAGCTTTGCTATGGCTTTTATCTTCTACGCTTGAGCCATCATTGGACCATTTGTCTACACATTCTACTCCATAGCCTCTGTGGTTATCTTGTAGTGTTGATAGAGAAGTCTTAAATTTGGAGAAACAAATGTTCACTGTAATAATAGAAAGGCAAAAGCCATTTTTAAATTAGAATTCTCAAAAAAAACCTTTTCATATTGCCAGATACCTAATTCGAGAATATAAAATCTTTTTCACAACCAATACTCTGAGAAAACTGGCTCCGATCTCGTAACATTCTAGCAGTTGGCAGTTGAAAAAAGCAATCCGCTAAATGGATTGCTGGTTAATTATTGTCACCAACATTATCCATAAAGCCAGCAAAACCCGTCATATATTGGTCTGGTAACTTATCTTACATATTCTGTATTTCAAAGCCTTTTTTTTTTGATTTTGTACTTCTTTTGTCTTCTGAATCACCTCAACCTAATCTAATTGTTATAACGGTTAATGGTGGTATCCAAGCAGAATGAGCACCCACTACATTCTTTCTCTATGGTAAAGATGGCGGTAAAGTTTATCAACCTTATTTTGAATTTCCACTGTTTTAGGTGTTATATATAGCTTCTCCATCGATTTTGAGTTTGTGACTTGATAAAACTAGTTACGTCCTCCTGTTCTTAGCACATCAGTTTGCTTTTTAATTCACTGTTCGTGATGAAGCAAATCAAGACAAACAAATGAGTGTTGTTAACCCATCTCACACAGGCTGTGTAACCGACAAATTTTGTTTTCTCATTATCTATTATTATTTTTAATTTTAGTTTACTACTTGCTTCTTATTATTTTCACTATTACGTTAGAAAAAAAATTGAATTCAAGCAGTAACAAAAAATTCCACAAATAGAAAAAGTTTACGAAAGTGCGAAATTTTGATAAAATATATATAATATTATATGCATACGTATCTACGATTTACCTTATCTATTGAGTCGCTTTAACAATGCTGAAGGACCTTCCCCACAATCACACGATACATTTGTACTTTTAGAAGTAGGTTGGTGGACTAGACAACCAATTCTCTATCAATTTCAGTCGTTAAGAAACTTGTTTGGTGTTATGTTATTATGTGTTTTTTTTTTCCTATAAATATAGAACCTAAAAAAAGTTCGGAAAATTCCAGGGAATCCCTCGGAGTACGTTATAATATCGCAAGAAATCTGCGAAATTGAAATCTAAAGTGAGAGACTTAAATAAAAAAAGAAATGCCTGATAGAAGATTAAAAGAGGCCTTTCCCATGGAGACGAATAAGTTAGATATTTAAAATTTAAAAACGACAGCGTGGATGAAACCTAATTATTCCGTAAATATTCGAGAATTTTTTCTTCGAACGTGATTTAATGAACGTATGCATTTTCTTTTCATTTTACAAACATGCCAAATTGCCCTCTGCTAACTGCTTATGCATTTGCACTGTGTGAAAGGTATGAAGCTGTAATTACATCAACTAGAAATTTCAATTACAAGGAAACTGCTCCATAATAAGGCTATGCAAAACATTAACTTGTAGATTAATGCAGAGTAAAATTGTTGTAAATTTCAATTCCGATTATAACTGAATCGATTAATACCTATTCTTTAAACGAATCTGTTCGCTGTTTTACGGTGAATTAAAGCTTTACGAGGCAGTTTTCTGCACGTCCGGCACATACGTATGCGCTTTAATGAACCAGAAAAGGAAATAAACGCCCAGGAATGCGCCGTGGGTCAATTAGTGCTTTATTATACTTATTGTTCTTAGACGTGTCAATAAATTCATTGACTTCCAGTCAGCACGAAGAAAAAATATTTGCCCGTAAAGAGATAACGGGCAGCACTTCCTATGTGTGCGCTAGACAAATAAATCGGTAAATACCAGGAAAATAGAAAAGCCTCTCAAGCAACGCTATTGACAGCCCTAATCGCATGTTTAAGGGACCACGGCCCAGAATAAACATCCTCTTCAATACGAAACTTATAAAATCAAACGATAAATATTTGTTGTGCTGTAGCACTTCAGCTTATCTCTTGTCAAAGTCGTCAAGGTTTTGTGATTAGAACCTGCTACTACAGCTATTGATAGATAGTTGTACAGAGCATCACACAAATTTAGAATTGAAGAAAGATTACATTTATAAATAATAGGTTATTCGTAAAAATCAGGACTAGAAACATTATAAGCTGAAGTAATTCATTTATGCAGTTATAATTGATTCATTTTTATTTGATTTAAGCGCTTAAGGTTTTTAAAGGAAAAAAAGAAAGTAAACCAAAATTATTCCAATATTAGATAGAGTACTGTATATGGAAGCTTATAATTACAGAAGATTAAGGTACAAAAATATTAATCGTAATAATTTGTATCTGCACGTACTTATACAAATTTAAGTAACGTAGGAACCGTATAAAAAATATTGTAGGCAGGACATATTATACAATTGCGTGCAGGAACAGTCGAGGAGCTTCCAAACACGCAAAACATAAAATGCTGTAATTGAAGCATTTTATAGTAGATCATCTCGAAATTAGCAACAACACAAAGCACAAGTGGGCAAAGCACCCATTAATCACTCGGCACTGTTAACGGTAAACAGAGGTTTGTGTAATTAATTTCGTTTTGATGTCTGTTTCGATAATGTAAGTTGGTACGTTGGAGATGTTCGGTTTTCATGTGATAATAACAGCTCTAGTTTTTAGAAAACGCCTGGGCGCGTTACAAAAATAATTTATCTGCAACGTCTTGATACTAAGACATATCAATATGAGTACGTAGATATAAAAAAGATAAAATTGAAGATGGGACAATGTAAATAGTAATCTAAAGAAGCCTAAAATTTTAATTTTAGAATTTCAGTTTTTCGTATAATCTTCAATACATCAAACATAAACATTCACTAATGGTGTCTAAAACCTATCACCTCCTTGGTTTATAAGGTCAGAAGTAGTGCTGTAGATATCCGATAAAGTTGAGATAAAAATATCCGGATCTGAAATTATCCGGATATCGGGATTGTAGGTTCCGCATCCACTATCCGATTTTCAGATCCGGATCCACTATCCGATATTCGGATCCGGATCTACTATCCGGTTCTCAGATCCGCATCTACTATACGGTTTTCGGATCCGGATCCACCAACCTGTTGTTCTCGTATCCGGATCTGAAATATATATGAATTATCGACCAACTCAATATTGTGTACGTACTACATATGCACACATTCACTTTGCATTACATAGGTGGTCAAATCATAATGATTATTGCAGCAGTTACGAAGTTTCGGATAGCAAATCCAGATCTAAGGTTTCGAATAATGGATCCGGATCTGGTGCACAGAAAATCTAAATTGTGCGAACCCATTTTATTACAAGAAAATTTCAAAAGTAATAGTCAGTTAAGTGCCAATTAAAGGGGTTAGAATAAGAAGATGGGTATATTTCAGTAACATTAGAAAGTTTGGAGATATTTAATTTATAATAATTTAATAATTATTCAAAAATTAATATCTCGGTTAATACTGCAAGTAGAGACTCCTTTGCTATGTTATGAATGTAGATATAACTCTAAGAAACGGTACACACACTTCATATTCTAACATAAAGAGTGTTCAAAACTGAAAAACAAAGCAACATATTTTCAAATGCAGAAATTTTTTTTTAAAATAGAACATCCTGCATTTTATTTCGAAATTAGAGTAGCAAGTACCCTATCATTTTATATCAGCATTCCCTATATCTATCTTTAATGGATTAAGTCCATTTCCGGTCGTGGTCGGAAGTGATACTTTTGGTTAAAGTATTTCACATTTATAGTTCCAATCGAACAATGGTCATTCATTCATTCATTTAAGCTAGGGTGGGCACTTGATGCCTGGGCACTTAAGCTTGATGCTCATTGTACCATCCCTATTGATTCTCTTATTTCCACTCGAGCAGCCTGGTGTGCTCTATAAAGCCCAGTATCTTGCCCATTGGAAACTTGAGGACCTTCGAGGGCTCCAATAGATCTCTCCCGAAATATTTCTGCCTGAGTACCTTTAGTTCCTCACATGTGCAGATTACATGTAAACTGGTTTCCTCCCGTAGTTCGCATCTTCTACACCACGGTTCGCTTATACGGCCTGTGTTGTATAGATGCTTTTTCAGAGGACAGTGTCCAGTTACCAACCCAGTAATGGTTTTAACTTCTTTCTTACTGCGCTTGAGTAGGTTATCAGAGAAACTACCATCCCCATCTCCTATCAGCGTTTTGGTATGGAGTTGACTTTCAGTCGACCTCCATTTCTTTGTACTTTCTTTATATAACCAGGTCCAGATCTCCCTTCTTGCGGAATCCTTAGTAATCCCACATACGGGCTCTGGACCCATGAAGTGTCTCTTAGAGCCCTCCTTGGCTAGTTCATCGGCGATTACGTTGCCCTTTATATCCTCATGTCCCGGCACTCAAATCAGAGACACCGTGCTGTCTCGTGCCAGTGCATTGAGGAATTGTTTACAGTCCCTAACTAGTTTTGACCTAGTTACAGGGTTTGAGACTGCCTTAATGACAGCCTGGCTGTCAGTCATTATATTAATTTTCCTCCTCATGTAGCCCCCTTTTGCAATCATTTCTGCACGGGCTGCAAGGGCGAATACCTCTGCCTTCGAACAATGGTGCCAAAATATCAAATATAAATAAATAATAGGACATCATAAACTTTTAATGAACCACACACTAAAAACACATTCATTGATTAAAAAAATAAAAGAATTCTAGTTCTAAAGTTGTGTTTAGTGTAAAATTTTTATTTTTGTAAAAAACAAGCATTTGTTACAAAAAATGCACTTGCACCCTTCTTATTCTAACCTAACTAACTTCAATTAAAATAATAAAATATAGAGGGCGTTTTATTATTTGGCGATTGAATAATAGCTTTACTAGCTGTTCTAACCAATCATTTTATTATATTAGCGACATGTTTCGGCCCAAATCTGAATAAATAAATCTTTTAGTCAGATTTGACATTTATCCCTGATGATAGCCTCGACCGAAACATGTCGCATATACAATAAAATGACTGAATAGAACAGCTAGCTAGAACTATTATTCAATTTCCAATCAAATTATTAATCAAGGATACAATGAACTTTTATTAATTGTCAGTCTGTAGTTCTTCTATAATTCCAACTTTTAAAATATTTGAATTTAATTTTTTAAGATAAAAGCATTATTTTATTTTTTCTTAGGTGTATTCATGATACAATGACATTAGCCTACTAAAAAAAAAAAAACAATAGTTATCAGAGAAATTCAATGATGTAAACAGGTACAGACAGTTTTATTTCAGAAAAAAAAAACGAATGTGCTCAACTGATGTTAACTAAGTTTGCACTTTACTGACGAACACTCAGTATACTAAAGTATATGAATGTGTAAGTAGGTCTGTACTAAATTATTTCAAAATTTGGTTTACTTATTCTAAGGTATATTGTAGAGTCCATTGCAATAGAGAATGGTACATGTCGTCACCAAAACCTGCCCCAAGCCTGACGTCAATTACACCCCGCTGCCAACTACCACTGTCTGTTACCTAGCAACGAGGCACCATCTACCAATAATTGTTCATTGCGCACGTGGCGTCATGTACCATACTCTACAGCAACGGACTCTAATCTAATTTCTTTAAAATTTGTCAACACTCCTACGAAAGCAATAACATTGTATCATCAAAAAACAAAATTGAAGACCGAAATTACAAAACAATCTGTAAAATGTTAATAATTCTTTTGTTGTGTTTTTCCCCACAACAATTTGTATAAACTTTTGTTTCGTGTTGTCACTGCTTACGAGTTATGGAGGGTTTTCCTGCCATTGAAACACCCTATGTAGATGTTGGATGGTAATATGCTTTTAAAATACCGTTATCTAGAATTTTAATTTCTACTGAATTGTGGTGCAATAATGACGAGTTGTGAGGGATTTCACTGAGCTATTTTTAACGTGGAAAAATGATACAACAACAAATAGACATGTCAGAAAGTGACAAACCACTGTACGGTTCATGTTTCAGCAAATAAAATATACGACAGACGTCCTATGAAAGGTGATAATTTTATAAGCTACAAAATTAATATAACAAACCTTGTTTATCAATTCCACAGCATATTTTTTTTTTATACGAATAAGTTCGAAGTATATTATACAATACACTGTTAGACATAAAAATATAGCTCGATAAAGAATAGGAATCTAAAGTTCAAAATTGCTTAGTACAGCACAGGGTTTCGAATACGAGTGCATGCGGTATATTGAATTAGTGATTGTGATCTTCAAGTAATAACACTAAAATTGTTTTCAAAATAAACGGGTTAGAAGTTATCGGGACAACAAATGGATATGACATTAAAACATTAGTAATTCTCCTATTTAAATCCTAAATATACAAAAAACATTCCCATTTATGTAAAAATATTCTGAAATTTCCAATTTATGCTAATTACGGTGCTTGTGATGACTTCCACGAGATTAAATTGCGGATCTTGTCGTAAGATTATTCACTACCCAACACTTACCGGTGAAAAAAACTGATGCTTATTTCCTTTTTTATACATACATCCTTGTGGTTTTTCCGAATAACATTTCGGCAAATTCTATAGGATTTTCCAACGGTGCATAGAATTATTTAATTCCATGACGTGTCGGCATTTTGCTTTTTTTCTTTCATTATTTATCTAACGTCAATTAAACGTTAATGAATATTAATTACCTAATCGGGCACCTACTTCCCTAATTAAACGGAACACAACGCACACGTCAAATACCAAATTGGAACAAAAATAAATAAGGTGAGTTAACGTTATCGCTGTCGTTAACGACCTTTTATGTTGATAGTTCCGAACAGTAGTTAATTGTGATTAGGTATGCAAGATGAGGACATATTTTTAAATCGAATACATTTGGAAGGACGCTCAGAGCGTATCGTTTATACGTACACAACTTAGCGGCATATAACTGTGTTTTTTTTTTGCTTACGTCTTTAATGGACATCGAGAAATGTGTATCCATAAACGAATTTGATGCTTGCACAATGCCATAGATTTAATATTTAAATTTCCGCATTTGAGTGCACGTATCAAACAGATTCTAACACTTGGTATCTAAAATTGATTAACATAAAATACGTCTAGGAAAGGTAAACATAAATAAAAGGTATTTTTATTTACGTTTGTTTTATTGTCGGCAATATTCCTTGGAACCTTAAAGCGGTAAGCAATTGTTTGATGATAAAATAGTTTTATTTAATGTAGCTTTAGGCTCGATTCACACTGTGATGCCGTTCACGGTTCAATGTCGCTCTGATCTCGGTTCGATCAAATCTCGCTGTGTCTACACTACTAGTCTCACAATCAATCTAGATCCATGATCGATATAGGGTGGTTTTTTTTTTTAAATAATCAGATAAATTAAATCGTCAAAAATGGCATTTAATTTTCCAGTTGAAGAATGATGAAAATAATTTTTTAAAAGTGCAACGTAGTCAACTATTCTTTTAAAATTTTCGACGCTTTTACCATACCTACATACTTTTGTTCTCGAAAAAAACCGCTTATAGAAAAGTTGGCAAAAATAATTATAGTGTAATTATTTATAATCAAATGTTATAAATTACACGCATAAATAGTTACCTTTTTCAGAATTCCATGATTTATTACTAGTCATAATTAGAAGAAAAGTGTAACGTCTCGCTGCGCGACCAATGGAAGACTGGAGTTGAAACAAAAGTGTATTCACGCTGTCGGTATAAGTCATGACAGGTCCAATCTCGCTTCAGTCAAATATTCTCTTCGACGAAAAGGTACCGGCGCGATATCGGATCGAAACTAGAGCGATACAATAGTGATAATTCTCTGATTCTCTCTTGTTTAAGAATATTTGACCGGACTGAGAGCGGACCTGAGCGAGATTGAACCATAAACGTCATCAGAGTGTGAATCGAGCTTTATTGTCTCTGATTAAATATTTAGCAGTGTAAGTTTTAGGAATGCGATATTGTAAAGAAAAAAAACTGAGCAGCTGAATATAAAGATGACAGGAGCAAAGGCAAATATATGATAATTTCTGACACTACTTCATGTAGATTTAAACATGCTTACTTCCCAACTGAAACGATAAGATTCTACCAACTTATTAAAGTTCTAAAGAGTTACCATCATTTTGAAAGGAATTAATGAGATTGGTTCCTGTAAATCAAGATTGCGATTGGTAGTTGATGTAATTTTTTGCAATTAAAACAAAATAATATTGTTAAGGGAGAAGAGTCGTACACTTCAGCTGAATTTACTCTAACACTTTACGATAGAAAATTGTAAAAAGAGATAGAGGATAAGAAAGGTATATTATTTTACATTTCAATGATTAATTCTTACAAATTTGCCAAAATTAAATTGCTATATTTATCTTTTATTAATATTTTGTGTGTCGATTGTTCTATTTCCTAATTAATGTATTTATAAAATAGCCAAAATATTCTGGCTATTTTAGTAAAAAGTCAATTTTCTCATAAATAAACCATCTGATTATAAAAAAAAATGATAAACTACCTTGACAGTATACAAACTAGCCGAGTTTACGCTTCAGGAGTAACATATATATTGTTCATGAACAATTTGGCAATTTTTTATAAATCAATAGTTTCTTTTTCCAGAAATATATAGTGTACATTTTAATATAATTACTTATACTTAAAAAAAAATAGACAAAAGGACACGGCAAAGAAAAAAGGAACGAAACGGAATTATTGGGTAGAAGAAAATAAGAACAAACAAAAAGAATTATCAAGAGAAATGATCGTAGAGACTTGGAATGAATGGGTTGCATATTAAGAGACAGTAACAAGAAAATTGGAAGAAACAAGAAAAATATCGCAAAACCAAATACGGAATGGGAAACAAAATAAGGGGGGGAAAAATTAATAATTCAAATTCAAATTCATTTATTTATCCAGAAGACATAATAATGTGTGGCTAATAATAGCAACCTTATATGTCAGGTTGCTATTATTAATCTTTTTTGACAAATGAAGAAAGGACAATTAAAGAATTCATTGGAATAATGAAAAGATGCGAAACAGATATACATACTTGCATCGCAAGTAGGAATAAGCACAGGAGAAGGATACGATTTCTTTAATAGCGGTGAAGGAGGAAGATGGGAGTTGGCTTTATCATAAATAAAGAGCTGAAGGAAGCGTAACAGATTTTGAGGCGATCCCAGATAGTATATGTAAAATTAGGCTGCAAGGAATGTATAGAAAGCTAACAATAATGAACATTCACTCGCCCACAGAGGACAAGGACCGAAGTGGCAAGAATGCATTTTATGAAGAGACAGGAGCTATATGGAAAATTAGACCGAACTATGATGTAAAAACATTAATTGGAGATATGAACGCAAAAATCGGCGAGGTGGATGCATATAAAAGTATCATAGAAGGTAAAAGTAGGCGCTTAAAGAGCAACGAGATGGTTAGGACATGTAAGCAGGATGTCAGGACATATATATTCAAGAGGAGTACTGAAAGAAGGAGAGTGAAAAAAGAAAAGGGGTAGACCGAAGAAGAAATAGCTAGATGCTGCAGACTTAAGGACTTTGGGGACATTGGACTGGCAATGTACGTCACAGAACAGGACCCAATGGAGGAAAATTGTGAAGAACATCGAGGAAACAGAGCAGTGATAAAGTATCTAAGTCATTTTAAAGGACGGTATTTATGTGTGGTGAATGAAGAAGATAGATAGATAGATAAGTTTTATTTCCTAAGTAATAACTATTACCTACAGAAAGTCAACAGAAACAAAAAAAATAGAATTTAATTTTAACTTATTGGCTGTAAACCAGTCAGTAGCAGTCTCAAACGATTTGTTTTTGTAAGTAAGTAAAGAAGGTACTGTTTCACCTTTGTTGACTAGAGTAACATCATCAGCGAACATAATAAAATGGCCGGTATTTAAGTTAGGTATAAAATCATTGACAAATATAATGAACAAGATAGAACCAAGTTTCGAACCTTGAGGGACACCTAAAGAAATATTTGAAGTACTAGAAACATTTTGATTTACATTCCACCACTTGTTTGCGATTACATAGATAAGATTGAAGCCATTTTAACGGTATATCTCTGATACCATAATGTTCTAATTTGTTTAAAAGAAATTCATGATGGACACAATCAAAAGCTTTGCTTAGATCTAGTGAGATCGCTGAGCATCTTTGTGATTCATCAATTTCCTTTATTATATCTTCAATTACTTTAATTAATGCTAAAATAGTTGATTTGTTTTTACGGTAACAGTACTGATACCGATAAAAATAAAAGTTTGTTCAAATATTAATTGATTAATCTAGTTTTAAACAAATATTAAAAAATTTTCGCCAGCACTGGTAGAATTGCTATTGGTCTATAATTATATATTAAGTATGTGCCCCTTTCTTAAAAAACAGGTATAATTCTAGCGATTTTAAATTTTCCTTTCTATAAAGCGTTTGTTAATGATTACTTCTAAAGAGCAACAAATAACAGGGCCAACTTTTTTTAATACATATGCAGTAAATCCATAAATGTCAGCACAAGTACTATTATTTTATGACAAAATAGTTTGATGTACTTCAATTTCATTAGTAGAAAATAAGTAAAAAAAATTACTATTATTAATTGGGACATTATTTAAATAATCAACAAAAGAATTCTAACTTTGCGGTATAACTTCAATAGTTAAAATTAGGATTGAAGTAAAAAGTCATTAAAGTCAATTGCTGAAAAATTTTTTTGATGGAGAAGTTTGTTTTTTAAATTAATGTTTGAATTGATAATTTGCCATGACGCCTTACTCTTGTTATCAGAATTCAAAATGTAATTAATATGACACGCTGTTTTGCTTTTCTTTATTTTTCTTTAATTTATTAAATGAATTAGTAGACTCAACGCTTTTGTTAGTTTTACGCATAATATCAAGTATTTCAAGTTGATCTTTAATAGATTTGAGGTGATTTGTATTTGGGGTTGATAAGAAAATTCTTTTAATGGGCAATTATTGTTGAAAGCTTTATTCAAAATATTAAAAAATAAATCAGAAGCTGCATTAGCAGGCAGAAGCTGTAAAACAGTCCAATCAAAATGAGAGGAATTATGAACAAACGATGTTAAACTGTTTTCTTTAATGTCATATTTGATCAGTAGCAAATATTGTTTCTGGGAAAATAGTTTTTCGTTCTTCTACCACTTTTATCATTTGTACAATATCTATACAATGTTAATAGCCCAGATTTTCAGCTTCTGTGTGGATTTTAAAGTTATAATAATTCAGATCTTTAAGAACACCTAAATAAAGTAGTAAACAAACAAAAGTTGCAATTAAATGTTCTGAACAATAGCGAGAACTCGATAACTTTCAAGAATCGAATACTTTCCATTCCTAGTTCTCTAGAACTCCCTTCACTACTAAATAACGCAGTTTGGGCATAAAACTAGTACCTACTTCTATATCTGTAATTACATCGACTTTATATGAAGGAAACATATAAACATATATAAATAATTCACTGAATAACATTTTATATCGTATATTCGGACAAATACATATTTGGTTGCTGTCAAGGGTAATTTAGTTAGATAAAAGAATTTATTTGTATGAAGTATTGTGATAGCTTCAAAGAAAGCAAAAACTTCAATGTTAATTTTATTATATTTAATTCAATGATTGTTGAATGAGAAATAATCTTTGGTTTCATTCCTTTTCTACTCTTATGGTGCGTGCTTATATGATAAGATATACTAATTAAAAACAAAAAATGGAAGAAATAAGGGCGAATGATTTATTGGCTGTAATTTTAGTTGCGACGAATTTATTGTATGTTTCTTGGTTATATGTATTTGTAATGTAATGTATGAAAAGATACACCTTCAGATATGTCTTAGTATAGAACTTGAAAACGATGAAACAAAGGAATAAAGAGAGTGAAATTTCTAAAACCTGTTTAATAATCGAGACAAGCTCTGTGCTTACATATTTCGCTTCAAGATGTAATCACTGGTTTCAGATTTCACATAAAATGATAAAACGAGATATCAAATGCATGTTTTACATTGTTGCGGCGTACTTCAGTGTAAAAATTATGAGTATATTTTCTGTGTCTTCTTTTTCTCTATTTCTCTTCCTTCTGCCGTCCAAGATAACCAAAGTGTAGTAGCACAATCCTCTAAAAAGAAAACAAAAAAAAAGACGTACACTGTAATTACGAAACACGCCTCTAATAGCAGCGTTTATCGCGCAATTATTTGTCGTGTGCAGCTATTTTTTGTGCTGAAAAAACCAACGTCTTTTTTTCCGCGGAGTCGAGCTTCCTCTCTTTTCTCAAAATGAAAAGCGAAAAACTAAAATATTTTCGCTGCTGCAGTAACATTTCTCGATAATCGTCTTGTTCACGTGTGTTCTCCTGGCCTACCCACAATTATGTCTTACGTCGGTATCCTGGAAATCTCCACTAATTGCGAAACATTTTAATTGTAGGCGTACATTCATGCTACCGTTCGTATTTTGGTTCTTCGAGCATTTTTACTACTATTTTTAGTAGACCGGTGCTGGTAAATGAATTTTTACATTGCGTGCAATGCTGAGCGTTGCTATTGCGCCATGCTATTATTTGTAAAAAAAAAGCTCGAGCTAAAATGGGCCCAATAATTACAATGCATGGAAAATGACTGCTTTAAAAGAGAGTAATTGTATAAGATTGCTAAAATAATGCGTGTGTAATAATACATTTTGTAGCAAGTTCCACACAAAACATGATACAAATATGTACACGTAACGCAGTCGATTGCCCTCCCATGGTCACTGTTCAGATGCTCTTTCTTACACAAGTAATTTTTGTAGCGATTAATAATTTCCAAGCGGCAGTTATTAGACGTAGTTAGAGCAGTCAATGGGGTAATACAATTTCGTCAATTTTTTTGAAAATGTATTGGTTTTCTGTTCCAAATCGCTCGCATCCTCGACGATAAGACTGCCGTATGTCCACCGATTTGAACATTTGTGGTGCTAATACTTGTTCCTATCACGTTTATTCTATCACTTTACTCTGCATAAAATATTTGAATTTTGGCTTCGTCTTACATTTTCAAAATAAAATAAGAACTAGTGCTCTAAAACCTTTGTTGCTTCAATTACAATTTTCTGCTTCAAGATTTTATTTCAATAATAATCTATATATGCCTACATGTATATATTTTATACCTATTCAGTTTGAAAAATTCCACAAGGAAATATGATGGTGCATACAGATAAAAAGGATTCTTTAAATCAAAGAAATATTTTTTTGCCCCTATTTAAAAGAACCATTGCTTTCAGTTAATAGATATTTCTTTTAGTCAACACGCATTTCTTTCATTGAAAGAAATAAGTGTTAACTGAAGAAAATGGTTCTTTTAAATAGTGGCAAAGAAATATTGCTTTAATTTGAAGAATCCGTTTTTTCTGTGTGGAAGGGAAATCACATGGGTAATTTCAAATCTTGTTATACGTTACCTGGGGAAACAGTTAATAATAATAATAATAAAAATTTTATTTCATTCTTTCAGACTACATAGCAGCATAAAATAAGTCTCAAACTTTGTAATTACAGATGAAAATATGCATTCCTTCCTACATACAATAATAATTAGTATAAAACAACTTAAATTTAAAATCAAATAATAAAACTTAGTTAATAAATAGCTAATAAATCTCTCCAGGTAACTTGTTACATGTACCACAAAATAAGAGTACACTTACAAGTTGACTGTCATCGAAAGATATACTCATCATTACAATAAATTAGATTTCTTGATCAATTAAAATCTTACAAACGTTGTTAGTTAAAAGAATGAATCGGATGTAAAGATTAGTAAGTATTTTTGTCATTCCAACAAATATTAAGGAAATCAAAGAAGAATCTTTATTCAACAGTAATGAAAATACTTGTATCAACGAAAAAACGCAAAAACAATGAATTAAATGAATTATTTATTTAACATTCTTTTATTAGCTGAGCAAATTTATTCTACCGGATAAATTTTAACTATTCGTTTATATAAATGTAATTTTTCATTTGTAGTACATATCTTTTCGGTTTAGTGTTTCTGCTTCTGTGTATTATTCAAAACGTCATTTCTTGGAATGACGAAAAAAAAATAGTATTTATGATATAGGCAGGGAAATAAACTATGTGCCAAAAAAATTGCAACACTTCGAAGGAGTAATTAACGAATTAATGTATTTCTGCTTAGCATAAATCTGCATATATCTCGGTAGCTCAATTGGTAGAGCGCTCGTCCGGTAAACGAGAGTATGTAGGTTCGAATCCTGCATGAGGTTAATTTTTCTTGGGAAAAAAATTCCTCTTATTATTACAGTTATAATAACTGTTATAATAACTGTTATAATAACTGTAATAATTAAGAGGATTATAACAGTTATTATAACTGTAATAATAAGAGGAATCTTTTTCCCAAGAAAAATTAACCTCATGCAGGATTCGAACCTACATACTCTCGTTTACCGAACGAGCGCTCTACCAATTGAGCTACCGAGATATATGCAGATTCATGCGACAAATCGACATATGTCGATATCAGATCTTGAAAGGCCGGCAGGACGGCGAATATGCAAAGATTGCAAGCTTCTTACATTATGAAAGAATTAACGAATTAATGTATTTCTGCTAATAACTGTAATGTCTAACGTGTCTGCCACCACATGCCTAACGCCCAATATCGTTAAACTTGTATGCTAGTATAAGATCCCCATACTAAAGCTAAATTTTGCAAAACACGGTATTTAGATCAATCATTAAATGCATGAAAGCCAGCAACGATAGCCAACAATTTCGTTTGAAATAGGTTCGGAACAAACAAAATGTCGGTATACAATATATCTTGGGCACTCAATATCGCTCATTAAATTATTTCGCTAATCAGTGAGCTTTAGAGCACTAGGACAATTAGAGGTATTAACATTATTACAAAATTTTACTTCATTTCCAGAACTTAGAAAAGTTTACACAACGGCAAATGAAGAATTAAGAAAAGAATAATGTTTGTCTGGATAGGACGCCTTAGCTACGCTGATTGGATATAAGGAACCAAGAAATGAAAGAATTAAATACAAAAAGCCAAGAGGCTGTTTTGTTTCCGAAGACTCCATATTAGAAGGATCGCCACAAAACGAAATACCAAGTAATAAGAGGAATACTTTTAAAAAATTTTCTAGTTTTTCTAGTATTTTTTCTGCATTTTTCACCCAAGAAACATAACTTACTTTTATATTTTTTACAATTTCTGCTAACTTGAGGTAAACTACCGTTTTGCTCAAGGGACACGGTAGACAAACGTCAAATACTCCGGGGATTCATACAAGCAAGAATCAAAAAACTCCTTTTCTTTGTCTCTAGAGCTTTCGAAATAAATTTATTCCATCATCAGTAGAACAACTATAAAAGGGTACATGCTATAGATGCAATTGAATGAAAAAGTGAGGTTACTTACAATCAGAGTAAGGTGATAGCAATGATATCAATCAATACATAAACATAGACAGTTCATTTAAAATAAAAAGACATTATACAAGTTAAAAGTTAAAAAAAATCAGCATTAAAACTGAGATTAATTTAAATTTAAAATAATATATGAAGATATGAATGACAACAAATGCCATATTGTGACACTCCGCGCGGGCGCAGACGCAAACAGCTAAGAATAATTAAAGTGAGTATGAAGATACAAGCTCTGAACATAAAGGAGAGTGCAACCAAAAAGTATTAGTTTGGGAATATTGTTTTATTTGCAAACATTTTTAAGAGGAAGGAGTAAATACAATTTAAATTATTAATATCAGTTTTAAAATTTACGATATTGTATTTATTAATGTACACCATTTCAAGAAATAAACGATTTTTGTATTCGTTTCCCCTGTCAATGATGGAAGCATTTTTTAAATCAAATTTATGACTTGTTTCGAGAGAATGATCGGTTAGAGCACTTTTGTTGAGACCCGTGGCGCAATCGTATTCATGTTGCTTGAGTCTAGCCTTAAAATATTGGGCCCGATGTACATTTTGTGCAACGAATTTTGCAAGGAATTTTGTAAATAATATCTGATTGAAGTAAAATAGGAATTTCATTTTTAATTTTTGAAAAAAAGTAACCTATTGGAACTGCAATTATAAAAAGCTAATTTTATGTGTTGTAATTCTTTAAAAATAGACGAGAGTTTGGGAGTAAGATTCTCAATATGAGGAAGCCTCCGATAGGCTGCGTCCAACTTTCGATCCACCTTATTATCTAGTCTCAAGTTGTTTCTAGAATGTGCATGAAACAAAATCAGAAAACTGATCATCTGGGTAGTCATTGTTTTTAAAAATCCTAAACAAATGATCCATTTTTTTTTATGAAACTGTTGATTAGAAATTTTATGTACTCTGTCTCTCATAGCTTTTATGGTGTTGATCTTTTAGTTTATAGGATGCTTGGAGTAATAATTAATATATATCTACCAGAGAACGTTGGTTTTTGATACCAATCAATAGAAATACATTGATCAGTGTTTCTAATGATCTTAGTGTCTAGAAAGGGCACAACATTTACAGTCTCCTATTCAACAGTGAACTGGAGATGCAGATCGAAGGAATTAAAGGTCTGTTTGGTTAGTTCAATTAGATCTGATGGAACCGATGTGATGTTGTCATCGACATAGACAAAAATAAAGGGCAGTTGAAAAGGTAAACGAGAGAAGGAATATTCCAAAAGATGGTCCATGACTACTCTAGCAATAATGGGACTCAAGGTGGAGCCCATGGGGATTCCAAAGGTCCTTGTAAATCACACCTTGGTATGAGAACACAGCTGATTCAAACCGTGTCCCTTGATCTTAACGTTGTACCAGGGTACTTCCCTTCCTCTCATTACCGTTTTGCTGTTCATGATAGGTCGTATAGGAAACTCATTTGGTGTTTAATTAAAAGTATTAAAGCTACGTTTCCAAAAGATCCGGGAGAAGTAAAAGGGTAGCAAAACATCATCGTTTTCGTCAAAGTTCATCGTCAGGAGAAAAGGAAAAAAAGAAAACTGTTACTGAAAACAGTCGTACGAAGCATACCCTACATTCTTTGTAAGGAAATAATAATTACACTTAATAAAAAATCCAGTGCAAAATCAATACATCTTTTCTAATCAAACAAATGAAATGGTCCGAATTTGAACTATAGGACATTATATGCAATTAAAATGGTCGGTTGTATTAGCTATAATCATTTAGCAATAATAGGTCATTTTAAGCCTTATTTTAGCGAGGAACTTAAAAAATAGAAGCGAATATATTTTTGTCGTTTTATAACAGAAACCTGCAAAAAGCAACCGTAAATATATATGACTTTCTTTTACACGTTTACCTTGTTTCATTTCTTTTCTTAATCGAAACTGTTGTTCTGCTACCCCTTTAACTTCCCTCTAGCTTAAGCAAATCTATGTCACATTTGTTTATTGATAATACATTAACAAGTATTAGTGAAACTTGTTATAACTAATATTATATCTTTTCCTACAACCTAGATTACATTCAATGATTTTCTCTCAGTATTGGTGTATTTCAGGATAACATTCACTTAATATAAGTTCATTTGTTATGTGTATGCAAAGTTATTCGCATAATCTACAAATTATTACCGATGTTCTTCACCTCTGTCATTTGTAACATACCTGTGCACTAAAATATTGCTAACTTGCTCTATATTGCGGATTGTAAACGGAATATTTATGCCCCCGCTTTAATTACTAATCTATAATACATTACATTTTATCGCAGGTGTTTCATACGTCTCTAAGTCCGACGCCGCTTTACTAAAATCAACAAACTAAGTACGACCATTAAGTTGGAATACCAAAAAACAAGAAACAAAAAATCGATAACGACAACCGGTCTTCGGAAGCATCTCAGTATGTATCTGCTACGTCTTACATGCGTTACGTGATTTATATGCATAAACTAGAGCAGATGATTTACATTTTCTAATCTTAGGAAACCGCTTTACGGTCACCATAACTCATTAGGTAGTCATCCGGTAGCTTCGGCAAACAAGCCATCGGAATTCTTGCATGCGAGCACCCAGGGAGATCAGCAGGTTTGGACCACTCGCAGGAAGGTATAAGTTAAAGGAGACATAGATGGACTTCCTTACTTTCTTCGAAATAATTTATCATATACACGTTCGGTGCGATCTACACAACTCCATGAGCGTTGCCCACAAGCCTGGTTATCTGCCTACAGTCTGTCGATGTGTTTTTATAGTGTTGTACAACAAACGTATGCGCTAGATACAGTAGTTTAAAACCAGTTAAAGAATCACCAATAAACGGTTCCGAGTTCAAAGCAAAGCAAATGATAGGTAATAGCGCTTCAAACGGCTAGTCTGACTGTAAAGGATAATGTTGTAAGAGCGATATCCTTTGAGCAATGTACGCAAAGCCGCTCGCTACTTTATCTCTGAAAATAAAAGTAATGTGGTTGTATGTTACAGTGATTTCATGAAGTCCGTGTATTTATAGTAGCACTGGAGAGTTTATGAAATCACCACGTGGTACGCAAAATTGTTGAATATAAGCGAAATTGAAATACGCTAGTAACTTCGTATAATCGCTACAGCATATTAGTGAAATTACTAAATGACAAGCTAAATGAAATTTATATATTAGTGTCATGTTTATATGCAAAAATGTACGTGTAATGCGCTAAATAATCTAGTCTCCAAGATTTAGAGATCACTCTTGTCCATGGAAATAACAATTCCAACATTTGTAGATACAAAAGCGGTTGAAGCAGGTCGGATGGCCACTAAGCTTAAGAATTGGCCTGCTATAACGATAGTAGGGAGGAAGATACTCACATTTAGGTCAGGCAAAAGATGCCTGCAGGATGGGATTTTTATCCCCATTGCTATGGTCGCCACTTGAAGACGATCTACTGGCTATCATGACTCGCTTAGAGCTGAGCTGTAAGCCAATGCAGATGATATCATAACATTTCTAAGGGGATTGAGAGAAACAAAAATTTCCTCAGCTCTCCAACAGATGTGCAGTTGCATTTGGTGCAATAAGCAAAATCTGAGCATCAACCCTAACAAAACTGGAAGACAGTGTAGCACTTGGTATTACCTGTTATCCAAGAAACTTGTATTTACATATGATGTAAAGTATCTAAGCATCCTATTTAATAACACACTAACCTGCAATACTGAGAGCCGTCTTCAAAGATAGTCCACTGACTTTATATAATGGTGGTAATCTATTGAGCTACAGCTTGGCGACAAAAAAGCGCAACAAGCTAGAACCATAGCAAGACTTACATCCATAAAACCGATGTATTTTTTCCCGTCACTGTCATTAGAAGCTCTTCTGGATATACCACTCCTTCACATTGTTATAAAGAGGAAAGCTAGATTAACTATATTTTGTCTTTTGCCCCACACTAATGCTTGTGAGGCCAACAAGCTGCTGAAATCGGTTATTTCCAACGGTACGTTGGAAATGCCATCGGATATGATGCGTACCCAATGGTTAATGTAATGAATTTACAAAATGTTTGCTTATAACACGATTTTGAAAGAATAGCAATTAACAATTCTTTAACTGGTCGGTAAATATGCGAGGCTACTCCATTCTACATAATTGGCATAATTTGCAGATATCGTTCACCAGTAACAGTTACAGATACGGCCTGTCCGTTCTGTCTAGTCTAAAAGAAGTATGATACAATTTTAAAATTAGCAGTGAAACCTCACCAAATAGTAACTTTGTTGTTATGAAGACCTTCCTGAATGATTTGATGTGGACTATCTCTCGACCATATTTCACAGTTTCGAGTGTTGACCCCATCATTTGGAGTCCTCATTTATTCATAAAATACGGGATAACCAGGAAAATCTGTATCCTTTACATACATTTTTAGGATTTTGCGTAAAATTTTTCAAATTGTGCTATATGGCATTTGCAATCGTTGGGATATCGAATTCACACTACTGATTGCTGGAGGATTAGCGTTGGCTAATTTTTCTGAAGAGCTTCTGCAATTTGGATATCGATAATTCCTGGTCTTCTTGATCTTGGTAGGTCACTTACAGACTCCATTCTTTCAAATGTGCTAATCAAATTTCCCACGCTTTCATACGACAGAGCCCTAACCTTTACTTCATATTTGCACGAAATCTTCCTAATCCAGCAGTGTACTTTCCACTGCATTATTATATCAGCAGCTAATACAACAACCCTTTTGTTTTCTTTGCATATCTTTTTAGTTAAAAAAAGTAACCGGTACTTCTTCTAATTGGTGATAAGAGACATTGTCATTGCACAATTACTGCGTTTTCAGATAATCTATCCACCATGGTTTTAAATCAATTTTCAGTAGAGTTCATGTCTTCGTGATAATCACCACTTCTTTTATTTCAAAATACAAAAGATTATCATCAACAAACCCATCGTCTGAACCTATATGCGTTATAATGAACCTTTACTATTCCTAGAGGGCCAATAGACTTACAGAAAAGCTTATCTAGGAGTTCTAGCGTTTTTATATATCTGTGCTTTCTCTTTTGTATGTCCTTTGTTTTACTAGGTTTCATCTAAGTAAATCATTTTGTATCGTCATCTGTTCATTTCGCCACATTCAATCAAAATGCTCTTATTGCTTCTTCTATTTATCAAACTTAACGATTAATGAATACCTGCTTGTAATTTCTTAGGATTCCTTAAGTCGCTAGTTGTTTCGTACTTCCTTAAAATTTTATAAATAGTACCTATTTCGTGAAAATCCTAAAATCAAAAAATAGAATATCTATATCGGATATCCTCTAAATGTTTAAATATATTACCTAGCTGTTGCTACAATCTTTAATATTTCAGCCCTTAATGATCTTGGCTTATCAAATCTTAATTATTTGTTAATATTAACAATACCTTGCTTTTGATGCAAAGATAAATGATCTAAACGTTTATGTTTCCGTAAAGATGAAATTTTCCACTTGTACTGAGTGTCGGATCTATGTTTTATTATCGTTAAATAACAAAGAAAACCAAAGACTGAGTTGTAATAAGAACCTATACGTAGAAGAATGCTAAAAAAATCTTTACTATTCAATCAGAAGTGATGCGATAAAATATAATATGTAACTGCAACAGCTAATTCAATGTGTAATGGCGTTCCATGTAGAATAAATTCGCTAGTTTTAAATTGCTTTTACGGGAACCAATGAAGAAAGTTATCGCGTAATTTGAAAAGTGAGCTCCGATATTAAGAAATAGTGCAGAGTGTTGAAGACACCTTTGACTGTGTTGATTAAAACATAAAACTATAATTCCAATTTATTGATGTTTACATACAACAAAATTTTACGTTGACTAAACAAATTTTTGTTCTCAGTATATTCTTAACAGTCATTGTGTCAATTATATCAAGTATAAACCATTTTTAATCACATCATCAAAAACCGTTAATTCCGAGAAGAATGCACGTATACAAGGGCTAAAAAATTTAAAATCAGGTTCGGCAAGTACCGCTCGCGTTGGTCAAGACCGAAGAAGAACTCTTTACGTAATTATTATCTGAGATGTTTCGAAGGCATTCAGTCGCATAACGATGGAAAACACATTCGCAATAGTGTAAGCCTTCTTCTTTACACCTACGTACACGCGCTGTGCATGTGAATAGAAAATAACACGGTATTAAACAAGTCAGTAGACTGTTATGTCTATAATTATATAAATTTGTGAACTGGTATAGGGTTAATTTTCCGGCGGAACGGTGTTTTGTTATTCACGCTCTCGGCTTCTTAAAAATTGTATCCGATCCAACGTTGAACATGAAATTAATGGTACGAAAGCGCGAAGATATTGTTAACTTATGCAAGAGGTACCATACCAACGTTACTGCGCTTGCTTTACGTAAGTTATCGACTATAAAATCTCAGTACAATAACTAATGCATACTATTACATATTTCTATGATTAGTATTTATTCTTATAGTAAAGGCTCTACTTCGATAAGCCATTGAAAAGTGCCCCTAAAGCTATTGGACTGAAATTAAAGCAAATGAGTACTGCTGTCACGTATATTATAAATGCCAAAAATTAACTCAATCGATGCCACCCCATTCGAGATATTAGCATAAGGGTGGAAAAATTCAATACTTTTTTTTTCTCAGGAATTACTTAAGCTATTACGTTTAAAAAAATATGAAATACACACTGGTTATGGGCAGTTATTATAAAATACAAAGGAGTAAATTGAGTTTTTGAGTTCAGTTTAAGGTGCCAATTTGGCTTTTTCTTATATTAGACTGGATACATTTAGGTTTACTGCATATTTTTTTCAGTTTTTTTCTGTGTGGTAGAAACACATAAATAAAAATTAAAATCTCTTTGAATGGTTTTGGTAGGAGCAATTTGTTATTGTTATTTTAGGGTTCAAATAATTATGCATTGATCAATTTCAAGATTATTTGTATAAATGTTTCAGCCCTAGTAGTTGTAAAAGTAACGAAATGTACAAAAGCATATTGCAACGACAACATCATATTTAATTCCCTACACGGAATTCAAAATTATTATTATTTTCCCTTTTTGAGGGGTGATTTTTTTAGAGTTGGGTTTAAGGTGCCAATTTCGCTTTTTATTATATAGGAGAGTATAATTATATTTGAGTTTATTATATATTTCAATAAGTTCTTTCAGTGAAATAAAACAATAAAATAAAACTCATATGATCTTACAGCAGCATTGGTTATGACTATTTAAGTAAATATTATTCGTTATCAGATTCAGGACTATTTATATGTAAATTACATTTCAGCAATAGAATCTATAAAAGCTGAACATCAAAAAAGAATATTGTAACAAAATAATATTTAATCCGTACAACCATTCGAAGTTACGATATTTCTTCTTTGACGGATGTTTTTTCAAGTTGGATTAAGAATTCAACTTGGATTTGTATCTATAAAACTATGGTTGTCATAATGCAGTAAGTTTAATGCTAATTGTTTTGCAAAAAACTTATGCCAAAGAAGCTAAAAACAAAATATTCTTTGGAATTTCAAGGTAAACCATAGCCGATGTTATCATACAGGAGCCACAAAATAGCTAAAATTAATCAATATTGTAATAATACAATAAATTAAAAATGCAAGTACCACTAAAGTACCTTGATCATAAATCTTATTTCTCCCTACGAAAATGTGGGACAAAACCTTTATAAATCTTGCTACTGTAATTGCGCTATTGATACGTCCACAAAGCGTGGATGCCTGAAAGTGGGATGCGCTGCCCAAATATGATAAATAAACAGGCAGGAAGGCAAGCGTTGGTAAAAAGCGCTTTGTGAGAAGTCGAGGAGCGAGAAACCTCCAGCAGCAGCACCTGTCGTTGAACCCATAAAAAGCTCAGCTAAAGTTTAATTGCGTGTAAGACATTCGCCTTTGGATGTCGCGGACTTAAATAAATAATCTGGATTCCTTGACAGAACACCTGAGCAAGAGAGCTCCTTCGAATATAGGAACGGGCTCGCGTTCCACTCGTTCACTATTTACGCGATTATAAATTTCTATGCGAACTACGGTCGTGCATGTAGACTTCGAAAAAAGCAAAACGTCGAAAATTGTCGTACATTACGAGCAGTCGATAGAGACATTTGTCATCATTAACTTCCATAATCTGTCTTGTGATAATAATCATCGTTGTTAGTTGAAATTATGATAGATCAAAAGAACGCTAATTACGTATCATCTGCCATACTTACACTATCACATCTTTTCTTGTATCTAGTTATTTATATTTGTTTTAAAAATTGTAACAAATATAATAACAGATGTCATAGTTGAACATACACTTAGGTTTCATCGTGAAAATTTGCCTTGCATTTTAATGTAGCAATTTTTAAATAACTCAGTTGTTTTATATAATTGTATTCTTTAATTTTGAAAAGTCAAAACTGTTAGTGTGGTGATTCTACTGAGTGTGGATTGTGCATTTTCGAACCTATGAAGATCACCAAAATCATACCTATAATCAGAACAGGGCAACATGCGTCAGATACAGGTATCTACCGATGAACTAAACTATTTTATTAAACTTCGCTAAAATACTTGGAATACTTTTGTACAATAAATTTACGCTGATAGTGTTTCTGTATTGGAGGCGGTGGGGAATTTTAAAAAATCCTATAGATTTGTTGTTAAAATACTTGGGATGTGATACGTGAAGTGGGTGTAAAACTTTTTTGGACTAGGGCTTACGAGGGTACAATCGGTAATGAGAAGGTGGGTCAATTAGTGAAAGAGACATTGTCCGAGGGGGATAGCGTGATAATTGGGTATAGGTTAATTTCGGTTAGCATAGTTAAAAGGGCGTTTACTGATAAACTTGGCAGGATAGATGAGATACTACTCTATATTTGAGGTAGAACTAGAAAATTTACCAGTAACGTTACATGTTTTAGAGAAATAGGGTTAGTTTGTAGTATCAAGCAGTAGAGTTAATAACGGGTCATGGTAATTTTAAATCATATTTATGTAGAATCGGAAGGGTTAGTAATTCGCATTGTGATAATGGTGGGGTGGATACAGCGGCATCTGTTTTATTTAAATGTCCACTCCGCGATGAGCCTACAGTAGCCTAGTTAGCCAATGGGTTAAATTGGATGTGACGCGAAACAAATATTAGGGATGTCGATAGAATGGTGGAAATATTTTAGTAATGGTTTTAAAGAATTAGGTAGGTTACGGCATGATATTTAGATAGTTAGTAGGGTATTAAGTATTTAGAAATGAATATTTCATACTCTAGTGATCTGAATTGGTGTTAAATTATAGCTTCTAGCGTAGTAGGGGTCTTAATTTAGTAAAGAAAAACATTTAAAAAATAAATATTTAATTTAATTACTATTAGTTGTAGTAATTAGTATTAAGTCTGGCAGGTGAAGTGCCGCCAAAGCTGGCCATACAGAGCCACTATATGATCCTTTCGTCAAGGATCGACTCCCATGGGCAGCGCGGACAATCACACTGGGCTGCTAGTCAGTCCTATGCCGTGCATGTGTTTATTAAGCTTGCAGTGGCCAGTCAACAGCCCTACAACTTGACATAGTTTACTGCGATAGAGCTGCAGGCCGTATTTTGCTGTCGACGACACGTTAACATTCCGTTACTAAAGATACCATATCTTTATAATAAGAGTCTGATATTGCAACAAATCTACGAAGATCATACGTTTATCGTTTCGTGTAGATAATATATTTCTTTATTGAGTTCAATATACTATATTTTCTACCAAAAAACAACACTAGTAAGAATAATAATATCGTGACGGCGATGATAGTCAACAAATCGTTATTGAACATTATCGAAATAACCTTTTTTTTCAACTTCTTTAGTAATTTTTCTAACTTTTATGACACAATTATGAAATGACGCTGACAATTGATAAGCCAAAGAGCTGAAGATGCGATTTGTCATTTCTAATATATGTACATCCAACATTCTTCGAACGGCAATTGTTGCATATATTTTCTGAAGCTAGAATGTTTTAAATTTATTAATTTTGTTTTATATTGGGCTGTGTTGTTATTATTATCAATTTACGCTATGGTTCTTTTTCTACACTTTAGGTGCGACAAATACTTATATGTTAGCAATTTTTTGTCTTAAATAATCAGAGCAATATTACAATTTCCTTTTCCTTATATAATTTGTAATATATCTTATGTATTTATTCATATATCTACATTTTTTTTTAAATAAAGCTAACACTTATTCACTTTGCTTATTTTATCAAACATTTGCTACTAAAAAATTATTTGCAACACCAAACAAATGCACCTAACATTCACTCAAAAAAAAAAAGAAAACAGCCGTGCTTTCCATCCTTATTTCGCTAATCTTCCATAAGACTTCGTGCAACATTCGAGTTGGACACGATAGAAAGTAACTGAACTCTCTTTAGAATGTAGCTAATTCTTACTAAAATAAGTCCCGTCCTTGCCGCAAATTTTGTTACTGGCTGTAGAGGCATCTGCTGCTTTTGAAACACATTAAAGTTTACAATCTGTTGAGCGATTAAAACGGCAAGATTAAAATAGACAGGATTGATGAGCGAAAATGCTAAATCAAAGTTTATTTATTATCCCATATTGTGCTTACCAAAGTTTTAATTTAATTCAAGTAAGTGTTCGTCAGGAAACACCACACATCATTTAACGTGCATAATACGCCCTTGATTTTATGTTATTATTTATGTCAACTATGTTTTAAACGGCAGTTTATATGGCATCATTTTAATTACTCGTTACTTAACTCTAAAACTTTAAAATTAAGACATAAAGCGCAAACGCAATTTAACTACTGCGTAAAAGAGGAACATTGTATGCAAGAATGGAGTGCGAAGGATGGGTGCAAGAAGTGCATCGACGAGGCGGCCCAACGAAAGGGCGAAAGAACGATCTGCAGCAGCAGATTAAAGCAACGGACGCCGAGAAGACGTTGTGTGCATCTTCGTGTATGTAAAATCGTAAGGTTATGTTGAAATGTTCACGAGCGCTAATAGTTATTGCCTGACGATTGCAATAGATTCAAGTTCATTGCATATTCATAGACCTACCTACTCTCGTCTCACATGACTAGTAATTAGAATTATTTGCACTCGGATTATAAATTGATTATCTTGCGCCGACACGCACGCGGGACGCTCACACAGCCAAGGTCTTAGCGGAAGACGCTATTTCTATTTAAATGTAGTATCTATTTCTTTTCTGTACCGGACTCTAATTGCAGTTGCACGTGAACTAGAATGTAAAAAACGCGGGAAGATCTCGACAGATAAAAAAACTAGACCACGCTTGTGGATTAATTAATAACGTTTTTACATTGACATTGTTGATTTTACTTAAAGACAATTTAGTTTGTAGTGATTTAATAATGACTGTGTTTTATGAAAGAAGTGTAAGGAATTCCTAAGTGATTTGTAGTGAATTTATTTTCAAACAAACTAAAAAAACAACGCTATATGAACGAGAAAAGGTTTACATAACTTTTAGCAAAATAATCTAGGGTTATTTTTGTATAATATTTATTGCCAAACGTTTCCAATTTCGATTTCAATGAATACGACTAAGAATCTAGGATAGTTCGTCGTTCGCAAAACAATTCTAGCATAACATATATTGAATTAGTCCTATCTTTTTCGCTAGAAGGAGGAACCCAGATTGTCTTTGATTCCTAAAACTCTGAACTGAAGAAATAATGCTGTCAGAGGAAGTGAAATATCTTGGTGTCATGCTAGACTCCAAGCTTACACGGAAAAACCAATTTGTTTAGGACAACAAAATAATTTCAAATATTTGTTTGCCCATATTTAACTCAATATTTAGTTAACTTAAACAAAATTTGGTATTATCAAATAAATCGTTTTTTCAGTATACTTGGAATCGAGATCTTCAAAGGATTAGAACTAGGGCGGAGACAACACTTATGTTGGCTAGAAGAGCTCAAGAAAAAGCATGGAGTTTAAGACCCAATATGATGTACTGGATATACATCACGGGGGTTAGAGCCATAATTACTTAAGTATCTCTGGTATGGTGGAGAAAGGCGCACCAGCAAACTGCTAGAACTGAATTTACCAAGATACAGAAGTTTGCGTGTTTAGAAATAACAGGCGCTATGAGGACTATTCCTAGAGCACCAATGGAATCCTTTGGATTAGATCTTCCTATTTGGTGACAATGGACTAGGCAAGAAAGAAGTGACAGATATGCAGGGTTGGGGCACAATATAATTATCTACCATGTAGAAGCCAACGTTTTGGGAATGAGATCACACCACATGATTTCGATATATCTTTTTAACCTTGACGACCGCCTTCAGACACCTTCAAGTGAGGTAAAACTTCCATATAAAACACGTAGGTTCGGCTTAGATTCAAAAATGACGATCATCAACCTCCCCTGAGGAGTAACTTATCTTAGGTTACTTCAAAACACCCACCCCCAGCGGCTTGATCGTGCCGCTTCTATCAAAGATGAAAGAGTACAGAACCTCAGGTTCACACCCTAGTTGAGATGTAGGTTCAACGTCAATATCTTTTTAACAGAAATTTCGAGATGGAAATCACGGATCATAAGCTGGAGCCAATCCAACTACAGAGACAGATTCGGAGAATTCATCTGATTTACATTGATCGAAAACCGAAAACGGTGCTAGAGCTGGAATCTACAGCGGGGTAAGAAGTACAATGATTATCCTTCCACTAGGAAAATATGCCATGGTTTTTCAAACAGAGGCATACGCAATATTGCGTTGCGCGGCAGAAATCAATCAGAGGGCTTATGAAAATAAGGGATCTATATTGCTACAGACCGCCAGGTGATACTGAGGGCACCAATGAAACCCAAGATACAATCAAGATTGCTTTGGGAACGTATTCGAGAACTGACAGACCGCAATAAAGCCATTTTGTTGTGGGTACCCGAACATTCAGCGCTCGAAGGAAAGGAAAAAGCCGATGAGTTAGCAAGAATGGGATCATGTTTCATATATAGGCCCAGACATTTTGCCCAACAGATAAGTAAAATCCAAACAGGACAATATATTATACATATTAAAATAATAATACACATTTAGTTATAAATCAAAAAGAACAAACATGAAAATAACATATGCAAAGAACAAGAACTTTATAGCAAATCCAAATTTGATAAAGAAAAGTTAAAAACGTAATAATGGTACTATTATTGGCAACCTATCCTATATCTATCAAAGCCATGTGGGCACAAAAACATCCTTAATCAAAATGTTCGCATTCCTGGAAGAGTGAACAAGCGGAGCCCTCTGAAGGATGTTGGTGCTAGGGGTAGGCAATGCAAAGCTCGGCGATCTTCTGGAAGTAATACGTGGCACGAAAAGGTTCGTTCTTGAAAGTAACAAGGGCAGTCCATTTTATTGTTGATAAGGTTCATCAAAGTGAGGCACCCTTTCTTTTGTTTCTCAGGGATAAGGCGTCCATTCTATGTCTCATCAACAAAGACGCATAATCAATGTTTCTTTCTGGATGAATACCATCGATTCTAAAACTTAAATATTTCAAAAACTTTACAACGAAAGTTCAACTTCAGCTGAGTGACTATTATATATCAGGTACCAAACAACTGACGCGTATTATAACTTGCTACGAACGTAAGCAAAATATAATGTAAAGTTCCGCGTCATTCTTGTGATGAAGCCAAGAGAACTGAATGCGGATCTAGTAACATTTGCGGTATGGTCTCAGAAGGATAGCTTACTATCAAAAACAACTCCAAGATCTTTCACGGATGGTAAGACTTATGGTAAGACCTTTATTAAGAGACCATCAAAAAAAAAAAGGATAAAGAATTACTGCAGCTTTATCTTCGCATCGCAACAGGACACTGTATACTCAAAGGTCGCCTACAGAAAATTGGGATCAATACTGGAGATATCAACTGTAGACTGTGTAATGAGAGGGCAGAGAGCGCTCAACACATTCTTCTTGAATCTGGATACAATTTTTGACAAGCCAATAGTGAATCTTCGGTCAATCAGCCAGAGACCTGTACAGATTAGAGTACTAGGATCCTGTATTGGCTGGTATAATTTAACGGGTTAAAAAAATGAAAGACTAAGTACAAAAAGCCAACAGGCTGCAGCGGTTCTGGAGACTCCATGTCAAACAGCTTCCACAAAAAAATCCTATGTTTACGCATAAGGTGGGTGCGCTAGGTCCACGATAAATGAGGTTCTAACCATAAAAACAGTCAATACAGATTATCTTTTCACTGGTGATTAACGCTGATAAAGGGCAAGTAACTGTAGTCATATTTCGTTCTCAATACATAGTGCTTACGCAGTCCTCAACAACTAACCCACTACATCAATACAGAATCGTTGCAATAAAATCTTAAAACACTTTAAAACGATGATGTTATTGCTCTGCCGACTGATCCTTCTTTATTGTGTAAGAAAGCACTTGTCCAAGATACTATGACTTTAATCTTGATTTATTTCCATCTACAGAATATACTTCATCTTGCGTTATCCAAGAGGGGCGTCTCTGCGTCTCTGCTTCATCCACTTGGAGTCAACTCCACACCCCTCCAAATGAGATAGTTTAAATATCACAGCCACCTTATTATACCTACAGAATACTTGTTAAAGCCCTCAGAAAAGCTTTGGGATAATACGAATTAGTATAGTCCACAGCACAAACGTAAACCCCAGAAGGTGACGAAAGAAGAAAGAGAAAGCTCAGAAGAAATCTGACCTGAAATTGTTCACAAAATTAAAGTTACCAAAAAAAAAATGATTATTTGTGATATTGACGATATGCTAACATCCATTATATTCTAATTAGAATTATCACATAAGCGCACCATGTTTTTCAATTTGATTGAGATACAATGCAAATATGTCAAGCTTTATTTGAACAATCGCATACCAACTGGAGCATTGTTACTCTAGCAAGTTTACCATTTTCTGTCCTAAGTGGATTTTATTCAAAAGTTCAATGTTGAACATTAAAAAGGAGTGGCATAAAATTTGATCTCCCGTAAGTACAGTCATCGGATGTTTAATAGCTTCACCTCAAAACAGAATATTGGCAATTACGACGTCATTAACATAACGTATTAAACTCAGTTATTTGCGCAACAGCGTGTGCGCTTTCAGTTCTGCATAATTCCGGTGTGAATTCCACCGTGTATCTCAACGTTACGGGGAACAAGGATAATCCGCGCGCCATCCGCGAATAAAGAAGTTGTAAGTCTGAAAGTTGACGGGCCGTGTGTGGGTACGTTCTCACATGCGTCAACGGACAGGCAACTGCTCGATTTTAATCGGTTTACCTGTTAATCTACGCCAATATGAGGTCAACAGCACCTCACGCGCCGCATAAACAATTTTCTGACTGCGTCAGATTGCGTTCAAAGCGTTTCCAGAATACCTACCATACATACTTCGGTTAGAGCGTGTCTGCGTGAATGTTTATCTCTTCTCTTTTCCTTCTTTCGCTTTTTTTGTTCTTTTTTTCTTTTTTTTTCGTTACCTTACGTACGCTTATTTACCGTTATGAGCGTTCCGATTCAAAAAGCGTACCACTTCACACATTTCAAGCGTTATTTGTGGTACGGACAGGAAACTCGTACGGATCTTTTACGTATGTATGTTGTACGTTTGCGTACCAATTTGAATGGCAAAGCGCAAATGCTTCGCTTCATCAGGGATTTGAATTAAAAGTTTGTGAGAACTTGAACGCCAGATATGCATATACCGTGTGCGCGGCATAAAATTTGTCAGCCGATGACACACGATGCTGACGCAAGAGAGAAAATGACACAACAGTAGTTACGAAATTAATGCGTTATTAAAAACATTGATAGGTGAGAATATACCACATATTGTTTGAATGAAGATGAAGTGTGAAAATATGTTTATATATGCTGATGATCTAAAGTAATGACAGATACAGAAAAAGAATAACTTCAAATCAAAATCAATGTGTGGACTAAATTGCTGTGACAACACAACCTGATTATTAAGACGAAAATGACAGAAATAATGACTGCAGCAACACAACAAGAGGATATATAGATTAAATATAGCAACAATACATAAGCAATAACATAAATATTTAAGGGTGGTAATATTTAATAGCAGAATTACCAATATGGACAAAATATATTAGGCGTTATATACGTTTTTTAATAAAAAAGAAAATGATCAGAAGGCCAAAAAGAAGACTATGTGAAACCAATATTAATACAGGGGTTGGAATCATAGATCGTGACAAAGGAAATAATAAAAAAAAAGAAAGAACAATAAAGAGGAATAAGCTATTACCAATAGTTTCTTCCGCCGTGGGTCAAAACTTTCGCTCGACGTTTCGCTGTTCATACTGCCAGTTTCTTCAGGATAACTGAACTGAACTCAGTATGAGCAGCAAAACGTCGAGCGAAAGTTTTGACCCACGGCGAAATCCGAAAGAAGTTATATTAGTAATAGTTATATCGGCCGTGAAAGCCTAAACAGTGTTAAAGAGGAATAAAATTGGAAATGTAGACATTAGACAAAGAGAGACAAAAGGATTGCGACAATGGCGAGAATATTGGAAACGAGAAGACTTGACTGGAACCAGACAAAACATCTCAACAACTGAATATCTAAAGCTACGCTGAGTAGAGCATTAATATTAATTCTTCGTTTCCTACAATCAATTAGAAACTGTTAGACTAAATAATATCCCACATTATCACATACCTTGAGCTTCATAAAATTACTGGTCCTATTAAAAATATGGAGGTTTTAAAGTCAGAAAACAAAGAATACTAATAAACAAAAAGTAAAAACCGCTATATGGTGTTATTTCAAGAGTTTTTTCTTAAACGAGTTAGTGTACAAAAACATACTTTTTAAATTTGTTACTATATTGTAAAAAAAGTTGCCTACAATTTTACCGGTAAATTTGCTTCATAAGGTAAAATTTCTACCATCAAGTAAATTTCACATGCTGATGTATTTTTTCAAAGATTGTACTGTAAAATTCGTATGTAATATTTTATATGAACTGTATATTTGCCGAACGGCGTACAGTTAAAATAACCCTAATGACCAATCACTTGCGGCGTATTCAAGTAAAATATATATTTAAAAGATCCTCAAATTTTTACCCAATTTAATACCAAAAAATTGTCAATTTACACACTTTTAAGTAAATTTTGAATATAAAACAAAAAATTGTACATGTTTTTTCCTGTATTTTCCTTTCGAATTTTTATTACATCTTAAACTTACATGAAAAAGCTACAAATTCCTAGAAAAAACATGTAAAACAAAGTTTACATGATTTATTGTGGTAAATTCACAACGTTATTGTGGTATTCCTAATTTACCATAGCAAAATTACTGTCATTTCTTACAGTGTATAGTAGTGGTCACACTAGTGAGTTGTGACATGTGTCAAAAAAATTTGGGGTTGTGAGACACGCCTGAACTTATCCCCATAAAAATATTTTATCGTGTTTTAGTGATAAAAATGTTTCTCATATGTTGCAATATCTATGCTGGTCACTACATAAATACAAAATACGAAAGTTAGTAAAAATAATACCACCATATAAGGATATTGAATTAATAAGTCCTTATACATAAATAGAGGTTAGGATAGGGGAACATTTGAAAAAGTATGAAAAGCTTTCAAAACAATTCTTCCTCTATAATTTTGAATAGTGTATCCTTAATATCTTTTTATAAATGGCATTAGCTAAAGTATTCTTTAACACAACTTATTCATAAATAGAACTGCACTTTTCACTGGGAATACAGTGTCGTCGAGTATATGGAAACAAGTGAAGAAGGGAAATTTGGCTTCCATGTGTACGAGCGGAAAATACTGTTGGGACGTAATTAAAATGCAACATATGCAAACAATAGTTATTTTTGTACTTCCCTCTAGAAACACTGATGAACACACTACTTTAACAATTTAAAGTAATGCAAAACTCTGAAGGTTGACAACACTATATTCGAGTTGTTGAAATTTAAGTAAAGTATTTGAAATTTCTGTGACTGACTGTAGATTCTATGATAAAACTTCCGTTTCACCATTTCTTAAGTAATTAATACTATCTAGTATATTTTGGATTCTTAAATTCTCAAAATAACTTTTAAATATCCTGCTATCTTAATAGAACACCCACCAACCACGGTCTACCAACTTATACATATGAAAATTTCAGTTTCAACTGTCATTTACAAATATGAAAAGTAACCTCAAAGTTTTCGAAATGTTAAATACAACAATTACACAACAATTTAAATAGTAATCAGGAAAACTAACCCCCAGCACCAGCTTGCATACCTTCAAATATATTTCAGAATGAAGTTTCCTCACAGTGACAAACCAAAAATGTTATAGAAAATGATCCACATCAAGGGCACAACGTAGATATCAGGATAACCAGAGAAAATATCTTTCAAAGCATCCAAAGTGTATCATTAAACTCAAGACAGCAAAGACATGTACGATTCCACAAGAGAAAAGGTAGCAAAATATTTTAATACAGCAAATTTCTTCTAATGTTTTAAAATCTTGACGTTCCTTCTATATATATTTTGAGGCCGCTGGTAGATACATCGATGCACAAAGAAAATCCCCTTCGATGTCGGATATATTACAGGAACATGATTTAATTGATTTGACTTGACGAAAAATAAAACAGGTTCCAAAGATTTTTTTATCAACAACCACTTCGTGGACTTTCCATGGACCCCAATTCATTTATTTTATACGAACTACACTTAGTTTCAACCCTTTGAAGTATTATCGAAACCTAAGAAACTTATTTTGAAACCATACAGTTATTCAGAAGTTATAATTATACATTTAATTACCACAGCCACCGACTGCAAATTATTAATACCCAATTAATACTGGATTTACAAACAGGTGTGTAACGTAAAATAGTTACATCTACTATCGTTGGCATTCCATACACAACAATATAGTTTCTGGCCTAAGTGTGAATATTCGCAAAAGATTTTTCTGGTCGCGTGATACACAATATTTTTTTAAAGTGACTAATTTTATTGAAAATAAAAAAAATTAACACTAGAAGATTAACAGCAGAAGTTGCCAATACACGTATATATGAAAAAAAAAAAAATTAAGCACACCAAATATACTATTGTCAACCTTCAATAGCTTTTTGTTAGCTTAATCCGTGGAATGGTATGATTCCCAGACAATTTAAAATAATTCAAAAAAAATCATTGAATTTTTAAAATTAAATTCAAGATTTTTCTTGAACCGCTTCCTTACAACAATAATATCTTCTACGGATCAGCCCCTGCGCAGCACAGTTCCTAAAAGCCTCGTCTTATGTTTCCAGTTCATTTAGTATGTAAATAGAATTCTATCAAGATAAAATAGAAAACTATCCAGAGCTTTAGACTGATATATGTAATTATAAATATTGGTTATTTGCGCCAGAAAATACCTCGTTTAAAGATAAACATCTTTTCTGTTATCCCTGTATTAATACTTACTGCAATAGCGTTTATATATCTACATCGCACCAACATATTACACAAATCAACTAGTGTTAAGAATGTCCTGCAGAATTTCTAATCTGAAAAAAAATGTAATTATTGTATCGCCAGTAAATAGAATTGCTTAGTCCAGCTTCGGAGAATACGCGATTGAAAATTGAGGCAACATGGGTACGAGTTCAACTAGCAGTCGAGATTAATGTCATTGATAAACGGTCTGTACAAACTGGAGAAAAAAATATACAACAGGAATATGAGAGCGAGTTCTTTCAGATAATTGCAAGATGTAAGTGGGTCAGTGATTTTAAAATTGCTCTGTGACAATCACCGGGTATTATCACTTTACCGGTTCGTTTGTGGTACCCTTCTCTTTTCGGTAACAATTTTTTCCCTTTTTGTTATTACATCAACGTGATTTTATATAAAAGGAAATTTTTGCTGGCGTTATTAATTAATATTACCAAAAAAAAACAGAGTTTCTCTCTCGCTATTCAGATGCAATATACATTAATCAAAATAAAAAATTGCTGTTAAAACTAAAAAATATGCCAGCTTTTAATTCTATAAGATACTGAATGTGTTCGGTGGATATTAACGTTGTTAGCATATATATCGTAATTGAAGAGATAGTAAATCGGTTAAATAACACAAAATGTACACGACGCCAAGACCTATTACTAAAGTAAAATAAACAAAGGGTCTAGCCGGTTAAGCATGTGAAAACTGTACTCGTATCCGATGATTACCTTGTTTTATTATTCTTCCATCTAAAATAGCCATACAATTAATCTCACATCCCTAACCCTATCGTAAGGAAAAAATGGGGTGACAATCCTTAACGTAATTTTTATTTCATTACCTATTGAAGATACTTTATGAAATTCAAACTGTACTTAACTATCCATAAACTCATTATAATATAATTTATCAGAATTTTTGGACAATGGAAAACTGTAAAAAAAACGAGAAGTATATTTTTTGGGAGTGATTTTTTAAACAGTGACATCTTGCGCCAAAACACTTGAAAGTCAGGATCATCCAAATCAAATACCTAGGAAGAAAGAATTCATTAGAGTTAGGCAAGATGGGGTACGTGTAAGCCATAAAAATCTATGGTTTAAGTAATCATAATATTAGCGTTTTCGTGCTAAGTTGAGCGGAATATTGTCTAGAAGATTTTTTATCGAATTAAGTTAAATAGGGTATAGTTCGTATCTATGAGCCTAAGTATTCTCTTACTAATAATTCGCCCATAATAAATGAAATCTAAAGCATTCGTGATACCGAGTCATGGAATAATATTTTTCGAGTTTTCTATAATTCCTTTTCTGAATCTCTCCAATACGTAATACTTAAATTTTTTAAAGTTTTTAGCAGAAACACATAAGGTTTGTTCGAACATGCAGTTCGCTACGGTTTCACGATCATGTGAACCAATTAGACAACGCAATTTCAGTTCGCGAGAAACAAGTCTGTTCTCTGGATTGGTTTCATGTGATCACGACGCGTTCGCGAACTGCATGTTCGAACAGCCCTATTATTTCGTTCTACTATTTATGGCAAATAAATTAAGCAGATACTATCATTATTACATTCACGACTATATTTGGTGTTTAGTTTTTGCAAAAGACCACGCAAAAATTCACAAATTCCTCATAACTTTTATTATTCGTGTGTTATATATGCTTATATATTATTTCCGCAGATAAACCTAATCTATACTTCCAGTGGAAATCAGCTGTTATGATGCTGCTTTCTCGAGAAGTTAAAGCCACCTACAACTAATATTTAGAATAAGAAGTTTGTATGAAACAGGTAAAATTCGAAACATATTTATAATTCTACATATAAAATGCCCTTGATAATGTCAAATTACTACTTTGCGATCTTTTACATAAAATTAGCTCACAGAACCAAATTGGTTTTAGAAGTCAATTTTTAATTTCCCCTACAAGGTACAAGCCGTTCATTTTCTTATTATTTCTGCTAGATAGGTAGTAGGCAGCGTTCGAGCAGCAGACACAGTACAACCTCCATTTAGATACTTGTTAGTTAAATACATGCTTTTGCTTGATTATTTAAGAGGTTTGGTTTTAATGCAATGAAAAATAGTATAAATTAAAATGGGGCACACTCGTATCATAGTGCACGTTTCAGCCATTTTCCTTTCATTACCTGCTTTTTCGTTTTTTAATATCTTTTTGTTTTAGTATTTATTCTCTCTAAAAGAAAGGCTATTCTTCTCAATAAAGTTTATAAACAATGCAAATGTTTTAATTTTTAGCTATGAAACTTATTAAATAGAGGTGTAAACGACGTTACTGTTTCCCCTTACCTATTTTTCTTTCTTTTTTTTACATTTTTATTTGATTCCCATACTATCAAAAAAAAATGTACTGTTACGTCACTTATATTATTATGATCGGTTTTTATCGTGTTTTTATGATTTTTAATTTGTCACATAGTGATCACAGGCGCGGCTCTACATGCGTCATCGAGGAAGCTACGCTGTAGATCGAATTGATTTGTATAACTTCGCTATAACAACCTTCGTAACATAGTTCTTCTACACGATATTATACGACCAAACTTCGAACATGTCATAGCCCCTCAACGAGTCATGCACGGGCCCCGCGAAATGATCAGATCTAATTGCATGTTTGGTTGAACCGTTGCATGAAAATTATTGCATCAAATTTTATATTTATGTGTGTAAATTCGTCTTTCGATGTATTGTTTTGCTTGAGCAATGTAGAGTCCCTCCCAATATGAACATTTAAAACCGGCACACTCAGATAACCAAGAGAAAATGAATATTAAATTAAAACCGGTTAAAGAAAAAGAAAACAATCAATCAAATTAAGTGAGGATGTTTAAAAGATTAAAATGAGTGCTAGGTATTTATAGGTGTGTCGGGTAATCCTGCTGAACGAAATTCTCCACCCTAATTATCATTATGACCCGGTTAAAATCGGTTATCCACAATTGATCGAGTTAGATTTGAACCCATACCGGCATTGGTCTCAAGCAAGGTCCTAAAGCCACTGACGACTACAAACGTCGGATTTTTTTACAATCATGTAACCTGTAATGTGACAAACCACTAACCAATTTAATTAGAATAGGTCTCCTAAATCCTAACGAGTCAAAAGCTTGCGAACCTAATGACTCATCCATTAATTTGAGAAGACGTAATTATGTCTTTAATCGACATTCTCTCTCTCACCCTTTATCGATTCCATGGAAACAGGTTATTTAAACTAGTAGAGATTTGTATTATCTTAAAGATTACTGAATCAAATCAGGTTAAAGTGTCATGTCTTTCACTTGAGCTATGTAAATATATTAAAGCAAGTAGTAAGTATAAGATTTATATGAGTACAGATTTACAAAAGAAGACATCTTATACATCATTCCAGAATAGATGTTGTTTTTTTTCTTTATATTTCATTCTAAACATAAAAAACATAACAGTGGAGAGGACATGAAATATATCCCAATTCTTGCGGAGCACGTTCCATGTCAGTGCTTTCAGGGATGAATGAATGAATAACAGTGCATGTTTAAGACGATGACTCCAGTATTGGCAAAGGCATTGTGCGTTCAGTTTGACTATATAAATAAACGGCTCTCTTTGACACAACCCCGAATTTATTATGTGCATATTATGTGTTCGTTTTGAAAAATGTGAGTTAAGATCGTAATCTACGGGGTCCGCCGAGTGTCACCGTGTCGCTTAGTCGCGGCATCTCCGCAGACAAATGACTGCGGATAATTATTCTCCGGCATATATTTCGGTCATCTCCGTTAGGAA